>CABFWB010001065.1:155847-182762 GCA_902151455.1 Timema bartmani | reverse complement strand
TTTTTTTTAATTGGGCGTCGGAAGGAGCATTGGTTATTCCTTACTTTAGCACTGTCCACCTATCAACTTGTTGAAATATGGTTCATCGACTGTTTGCATTACCCCTTCTGTCTTAACTGCTACACTATCCACATAACTGAATTGTAAGAAGAGTTGCCTACTCAAAACATCCCACGGCGCGAAAATAAGCTCGGATAGAGATATCGCATTCAAAGATTTACTCACAATGCTCTATTTTTCTCTTCCACCAAAAAATGAAAAATAAATTAACAAAGAAAAACCATAACCATAAAGTCTACACGAGAATTTAGAGTTAATTGGGGCTTTCAAGTGGAGAAATAAATAACTAAAAGTTATCTTATGTGCTCTCGCGCTTTTCATACTACCATTATTTATAAGCTAATTATAAAGTCGTTTTGAATTTTCACGTATTTGGTCACAATAGTTAGTCTTTAGTTATTAATATGAAATATGTTTCATAAAAACTGAGTTAATAGTTGGTGCCCATTATTCAGTGATGACATAATTAACATAAAGAGTGTTTTAGCGCCACGTCTTACTACCCGTTCAGGCTATACGCTAAGAGTGGTTATTACTATATACCACAAAGTATTAACTATTATGTATTTTTTAATATTTTTTATAACTACCTGTTAATACCGGTAGGTATTTATGATAAATACTATAGTGGGGTAGGAATGAGGAAGGAAGCATTTTAAAGGTAATCTACCTGAATTTACGTGGAAGTAGAGTGGGAAACCATTTAGGTAAAACCACCCTCAGTAGACCCAGCCAGGAATTGAACCTTGACATCCCCAACATCAGCAGGCCAATCTGACACGAGAGTGAGGCTTCAAACCATTCGGCCACTGAAGCGGGTTTTAGTAAAATTGATAATTCCTTGAAATTTACATAATTTATCATAATGTATTTCACAGGTTGGAGATTTTAAATGAGATACATGTAAGCCTACGTCATACTACTAGTTTCCTAATAATACCTATTTTGTTCGGATCATATTTGAAAATAAAATTTGACTGTAGCCTACACTACTAGTGCCAAAAATCCAAATTAAATCATGTTACTATACTTGATTTAAATGTATACATAAACATGGAATTTTAATTAAATATAAAATTATAGTGAAAGCAAATATAATATTTTAACAAGAAAAACACATGTGATTATTTTAAGATCATTTGGCCAATAATTTATCAATGGTGCATTGCAACCATCTTCATGTTTCTTGCCATATATTTAGACTTAATGAGATGGTGACCTGGCGGTCTAGGGGTAAGGTGTTGGACTTCTGTGCTGGGGTCCGGGGTTTAATCCTCGGTCCTGATACAGATTTATCTGATTGCCAAACCCTTCCTTCACCTCTGACAAGACATGTATTAGCCACAACTGGTGAATGTGTGGAATGCCAGGCCTCCACCGTGGTTCGGATCCCACGTTAAACTGTAGGTCCTCCATTTAATCTCACAATAACCCAACCATTACACATTAGCGTAAGTGCGTATAACCCGAACGGGTAGTAAGACGCGTTGCTAATAGTAATAGATTTTATGAGAACAACAGATTGGATGACTTGATAAATCCAAAATGTCATTTTTTTTGTTACCTGCTTACATATCTGTAATGATGGCCAAGTAATCTAAACATAACACTAATTTAAATTGCGTCATTCGAATCAAAACCGTGTGCAACCAACGTTTGTTTTCCTCCATTTTATTTTAGCTACAATTTCCCCGCCCTTATCTAACCAAATGTATTGCGCCACGTCCTCCTCCCACCCGAGTCGTCTGAATTTATTCACACCAATGGGGTTAGGCTGATGAAATTATAGTCATGTGAAAATGTATTGGCATTTGTGGGGAGTAAACGTGGGGAAAACATGTAGAAAAAAAAAATCATCAATACACCTGGCTGGGATTCAAACCCCTACCTCCCGGACAATGGCATACTACAGAACAATTCTCATAGGTTGGGGAAAACATGTAGAAAAAAAATAAATAAAAATCATCAATACACCTGGCTGGGATTCAAACCCCTGCCTCCCGGACAATGGCATACTACAGAACAATTCTCATAGGTAGGGCCTTTCTGACAGCTAGAATAACTACTAGATCTACTTTCACGTATTCATACGTCGAGTCATGTGATCTGCAACTATCACATATGGTAGATATTATCAATATCTCTAAAATAACATTAAGGTGGGACTGTAGGGAATGAGAGAAAAGATCACTATTTTTGCAGTTTTTATAGAAAAACATTTTTTTGGTCTAAATAAATCAAATATTGCTTCAGTGCAAACATAAAAGTTTAATTTTCTTCACATTGTTATACAAATAGTTAAATATCTATCATGAGCATAATGGCATTAGATGGCAAATGTTTTAAATGAAGAGAAAAAGTTGTCATTGAATTCTAGGAAATACTTGACAGATATTTAAGAACTGTTGATACGAGCATGTGAGGAAAATTAAACTCAATGTCTGTACTGGAGAAATATTTTACTTATTTTACCAAAAAAAAAAGTTCTGATAGGTCTATAAAAAACTGCAAAAATATTTAGGCCTACCTTTCCTCAAGTCCCTTTACATCCCCACCTTAATAAAGTAAAAGTGTATAGATTTTGATCACTAAAAATATGTTTGTCTTTTCTAAAAATATTAATTATGAAATTGGGAATGTAGATGAGCATGACGTTTAGTCCACTTACCCACATATACGTTTCCTACCCACAAGAGGATTTTATTTAAATAGCACCACGTCTTACTACCCGTCCGGGCTATCCGCTTATATGTTAATTACGCTAATGGTTCTAGGGATAAGTAAGGTTATATTTATAGGGAGTGTACCCGCATTTGCGTGGAGGGAGAGTGGAAAACAATTTTTTTTAAACATCCTCAGCACACCTGACCGAGATCAAAACCTCGATCTCCCCGTTATTGGCAGTCTAATCTACTGCGAGAGTAGCACCTTAGACCATGCTTCCACCGAAGCAGGTCATAAGATAATGTCATTAATAATCTTCGAGCTGAAAGAGATAAACACTAACTTCAACGATATTGATATCAACGTTCCAACCTGCAGGTGCTGAACTTGGTTACGTCGTGGGTTCTATACGTGAAGGACACTCCCATGGCTAATACGCTCCTGTCCCTGATGCTGTGGGGTCGGATCCCACTGGGCACACTTTTCATCATGCGCAACATGAGGTGCTGTCACCCATTCCTCGACGGCTGCACGAGTCTGGTCAAGGACATCCTGTTGCCCTTGCACTTGCAGCTACTCACCATCGTCACGTGCTCCTATCTCGTCACGGAATCTGCGCACTACGGGGTCGCCATTTTTTTCCAGATCAACTCCACCGTCATGTTCGTCTCGACCTTGACCTGTGTAGGTTTGTACCTCCTTGTGTAGGAATTCATCAACTTTTCTTCTTTGTTCTCTTTACTTGTTTATTTTGTTTTAATTTAGATGTATGTGATAAACTAAAAACGATTCAAAACATAAAATAAAATCGTAATAAATACATCATGCGCTTGTTTTTTTTTTGTGGTTTTTTTACAGTATTGACCCACAATCTATGTTTATGTTGATTATTTTTACTAAATAAAGTTTTACAAACAGAAAAACTGTTAGCTCGATACGGGTATATAACTACGGACCTTTGACTTAACTCACCAATATTACATCACTGAGCTATTCAGTATATTCCTTAGCCCAACGTGATTTATTATTTAACGCGTTGCTTACTAGGGACAATCCAACTTGACGTACGAATTTATTAAAGCTTTCATCAACTATTTCGTTTACTGGTATCATAATAAGCTAAATAATTATGTCATTGAGACACAAAGGTGGGCTTAGAATACTTAAAATATATCTTTTCTTTGAACATTAACCAAATTTAATGGTGTTATCATGTTTATTTTATCGGTACTGACACCACATCTTTAAAGCCCAGTACTTTGAGTCATTTCTCAGAAAGAGTTGAACCCAAATGACAAGAAAAGCTTTTTTTTTTTAATGTTCAGAAAGGTTTTTCCACACTCTGTTCTAGATCTTTGGTTGACCGACCATTCAACACTTTGGAGATAGTCCGATTTCTTATCTGAGTCGGTTGGATACTGAGCTAATGGTGGGGGTGTGGGGAACACCAGTATTTTGGTAAAAAACAATGTAAAAAAAGATTTTTTGTTTGTTTAAAATAAATCAAATGTTTCTTCAGTACGTACAGTACATATAGTTTAATTTTCTTCACATGGTGATATCAACAGTTGTTGAATATCTATAAAGGATGTCCTGAAATTTCATGACAACCTTTTATTTTTATTTAAAAAGTTCTTCATCTAATGCCTCTATGCTTATGACAGATATTCAACAACTGTTGATATCATCATGCGAAGAAAATTAAACTCTTATGTTTGTTTAAAAGCAATATTCGATTTATTTTGAAGAGAAAAAAAAGTTTTGATATGAAACTGCAAAAAACACTTCTTTTCTTATGTCTCCTACATCCATCCCCCCCACCCCCACCTTAAACTGAGAAACCCGCTTACGTAAGTCGAATGGTCTGGAAAATCGTTTGCAGTGGCGGCTTGTGGGGGAGGGGTTAAATTATATAGGTGGCACCAAGAGCCCATTATATATCATACATTATGCATCAATGGGTTAAGGGATGAGTGAGTTGATAATCTGAGGTAGATATAGGGCAGGATGGAGGGGGAGGAGGGACAAATACTGTTAGCGAGTTAAAATTATTTTAACTAACTTATTGATGACGAAAATGTTGAAGTACGAACATAACCGGTCTACAAAGGCTTACATTAACTCGTTTATTTACAACAACAACTACTACTACTACTACTACTACCACTACTATTTCAACTCTTACTATTATTATTATTATTATTATTATTACTACTACTACTACTACTACTACTACTACTACTAATAATAATAATAATAATAATATAACAATAAAAACTATTATAGAATTTGGTCTGTTGAAATTATTTTACAGAAAAAATAGTTTTCCGGAAAAAATGGAGGGATAATTTTCCATCTCACATCACATCTCTAGATGAAACACAACAAATACTAGTTTCATTGTTTGAAAAGTACTGTTTTTGAAACAAAGTTTAAAAAAAAGCATGTATTTGGATATTTATCGGTAAAAAAAATATCCGTATATGATTTAATGACAGGGATATTTAGAATCAATTATGTCAGTATTAATTTACCAATATAATTTTTTTTCTAAGCAACTAATTGACAATTACTTGGACTTTCTGCAATTTAACTAATTTAATGATATTGTATGAGAAGGAAGATTTTAAAGGAAAAGCATTTTCTTTGAGTTTAGATTTTAAAATATGTAAATAGTTTAAATAATTATGTGAAAATTTACTTTAATTAATTATACCATATATTTAGATAGAATTTGAATTATAGCCTAAATAAAGGTGTTTGAAATTATCAGAGGTAAATTTAGATTCATATAAAATTAATTAAACCTATAGCTTATTATACAGGATGAATTTAAAAACATTAGTCTGAAAAATGAACTAGCATTTCTGGGATTCATTCAAAAACCTCTCAATTTATATTTAAAAGAAGGTCTAGGAAGAGCCGGAGACAATTTGTTTTTTCAATGCGAAGAAAATGTGCATAATATTCATTAATTAAAGATTTAATTACATTTAAAATTTAAAAAACATAGGCCCTTTTTTTACTAGGGCCTCAACGGAATAGAAGGTAATGTCGCCACCGTTGTAAAAAAAAGTATAAATCATTGAGTAAACTGCTACAAATCTGTGAATGTGTGGAATGCCAGGCTTCCGCCGTGGTTTGGATCCCACGTTAAACTGTAGGGCCATCATTTCATCTCACAATTACACTACCATTAGACATTAGCGTAAGTGAGTACAAACCGAACGGGTAGTAAGATGCGGTGCTAATAATAATAATGTTACGAATCGAGTAGGCTTATAAACAAGGTCAGCTCGAGGGTTTTCTTGCGCCCTAGGTGAGACTTCAAATTTGCGCTCCATTTGTATTCTGTAACATTCATCCATCCATCCATCTATCTATTTATCTATCTATTTATCTATCCATCTATCTATCTATCTATTTATCTATCTATCATCCTGCCTATTATTGATCTGATACATTTTTAGTTAGAATTAAAGTTAGAAATTGTTCAATGTATATGTGTCTGTTTAAAAATTATTGAAGTGTTTAAAAAAAATTAAATAGTTAATCCAAGGGCGCGTAAAATTGAAGGCACACCGGCACCCATAGATCATTGCTACGCCACTGAAAATAAAATAATAAATTTATGGTAGTTACTTACAAATCAGATAGATTATGGATAATGAAATCACCATCAAGGATATAAGATGAAATTTGAGTAGTTACTTAGTTAGAGTCAGGTTAGAGTAAAAGAACAAAACTCTTAAAAACAATAAGCAGATAAGCGCTGGTATGCAGGGCGATTCCGACACGACCATAATAAGCTCGGCTGAAACAAATGAAGAAGCAAAATTAATGCGTGGGCTTGGTACCCAGATATATTTGTTTTCTGTTTTCATCAACAGATAGCCCTACACCAGTGTTTCGGGTTCAATGTTCATTCATTACGAGTATAATATTCTTGATATTAGAAGATATTAGTTCTGTATCTAGAAATAATAATTAGCTTATTTAATTAATAATAATATTTACCACCACGTCTTACTATCCGTTCGGGTTATACAATTGCGTACTAATTACGCTAATGGATTAGGGATTGGGAAGGTTGAATGTAGAGGAAGTGAACCCGCATTTGCGTGGTGAGAGAGTGAAAAACCGTGTAGGAAAAACTGTCCTTAGTTCACCCGAGAAAGATTCGAACCTCTATCTCCCCCATCCTCCGCAGTCTAGCTCAACATGAAGCTATTGTGTTAGCTAACTACGCTACCGAGGTGGGTCTTATTTAATTCTAATAATTATTTTTAATCAGTAAAAAATACATATATTTTGTTGGAATGCACACCTAAAACCTTTGTGCCCTAGGCGACAGCCTTGCCTATAAACCATAAAGGTAGAGGAAGGAACGTCTAACTCGAACACAAACAGTTGATCATTCCCGCCTCCCCCTCCCAATTCACCCTTAAACCATTAATTTTATTTATTTAAATGCCTTATCATATTTGCTACCTAAATTTTAAATAAACATATCAAACTGATCCCTATTTATCCAAGTCACGCTAATCATGCGACAATATTCAAAAGATTTGTTCAGTATACAAACTTTTTTTTGCTGTCAACACTGATAACATTAATTTTACTTTTGTATTCGTGTTAATATATATTGATTGATAATACCTATCAAAAGTGTCATGAGCTAACGTATGAATATGTGAAAGCATATCTTTGTAGCTCTTTTAGCTGTCTTCTTACGAAAATTTAAATGTATTTCTTGTTTGTATAAAACATTAATTATTTGTTATTATTACATCATATTTTCCACGTTAATATTCAGCGATCACCGCGCTATGACACTATAAATCAATTTGAAATAGTTTCTAAATTCGATACTAGATGTCTCTTGCTGTACAGCTATGCAGACAGTCTACGCATGCTTGGTGAGGTCGCCGTAAGGCGTGCTGTTAGCTCAAATAATTTGTATAGTGTAGTATTTTGTTCCAGTAGTAGTCTAGTACCAATAGTTATCTGTGCCTCTCAATCCTTCTGTGGAACGACATTTGCTGTATACATACGCGGTGCTTATTGACGTCCGTTCTGGATTATTGTTGTGATTGTATGTGGAAGTTACTAATCTAACGGTAAATTGTGTTTTTTTTACAATCTTATAAGTTGTGTTGACACCCACCTGTTAGAAAACACGGCTAATGTCTTAGCTCACATGTTTCACAACAGGTAAGATTATAATAATAATTTTCATTATAATCAAGATGATCTGTCAACATTTGTACTTTTTTTATGGGTTCATATAATAGATAAGTAAGTACTGGTGTTCTTTAATTTCCAATGTGAGATGCAGAAATTCTATTAGAGGCTAGTAAGGAATTAGGTTTAGAAGTGAACGCTGAAAAGACTAGCTAAACCTATTCAGAATATATCAAAACAATAGCTTTACCGGTTGTTTTCTATGGTTGTGAAACATGATTGTGTGGTCTTTTACCTTACATGACGAGAATAAATTTAGTATGTTCGAAAACAAAGTGCTTAGGAAGCTATTTGGTCAAAAAAGAGATGAAGTTCGTGTGGAGTGGAGGAGGTTACATAATGTTGAGTTATAAACCCCTATAAATAAGATATATTTTAGCCTTTTAAAACGATTATAGCTAATAGCTTTTATACACACTACATCAATTAAAAAGTTGGAATATATAGACTACCAGAACTAGTTGAAATGGAATGGAAACGTATTTTCCTATCAAACAAAGTATTATGACTTGTAAAACACAACAAATTGTAAAGAAAATAATGGACCCATTCGTCTCATTTTTAAAAATAATCTATTGATTTTGCTCCCTTTTCTTTCTCTCTGTACAAAATTTAAGGTATTCAATTTTTTCCTAAGCTTAAAATTACTTTTGATGTTAAAATATTTTCTGATTTTTCAAGCTAATTTTTTCCCTAATTATTATTGTATCTACATTAAGCATTCACGGTGTCTACTCGTCTGGGACACCTGGAATTCAATGGAAATTTCTCTTTTCATGGAAAATCTGAGAATTTTGCGGCTACTCGGGGAATTTTTTGAATTTCCAGCATTGTTAAAAACATAATAAAATATCGTTGCAGATAAATATTAAAACATATAAAAATAATGGTTCGAGAATAGTTTTTCCCTCACATAAACGCGCGAACTATATATATTAGCTTCTGAAAATTGAAAAATGACACCTGGACACGGGAATCGAACTCGGGACCTTTCGCCTAGTGCGCCATTGCTCTAACCACTGAGCTATCCAGGAATCCTACCGTGCTGAGGGTCATTCTTCATTCGTATTTTAAGGCAGAGTATATGATAGACAGACGTGCAGAAATCGTCGGCTACAAATGTGTTATTTTATTAGGATCACGAGCTATCAGATAACGCAGCCATCTTCGACTCGGTAGTTGGCTTATTGCTGCCACATGTACAATTATTATAATTGTAAGGGATTGCATATTATATATTGTATATATACTAGGCAATATGGACGATTCGACGCATGCACAATTGAAAATGTACTACTTTCAAAAATGAAGAGACAGGTTAATTCAATTAGGCCGGTTATGCTTTAATGATGCATGAACATGAATGGAAGATCAACTTAACCTGAATTTCTAAACAGAAATCTAATAAATATGTGCTATCTTTGTGTGCCTACCTATTAATTTGTGGGCTTACCTCCAGTTAGGAAAAGTCGGTTCTTACAATGGAAATTAGTTGTAGACTAATTTATACAACGCTAATGTGTTTTGTAACTAACTAAACTTTGACAGTGACACGCATCGATGATCACGACGCGCCATTCTCTTCTTATCTGGTTTTCCCGTGATTAGGAGGTCGGGGTTCGAATTCGTGTCAGATGTACTGATATATTATCTCCCTAAATAGTTTCTAACTCTTACTCCACGCAAATGCGATTACACTCTCTCTTATCCCGACCTAATTCTTGTAAATATGTTATATTCATGATACGTATTAAGAGGCACGGTTCGGTAAAGGAGGGTAGAGGGGGTGGTTATAGCGCATCAGATCATTATAGTGATAGTGAAGTCTAAAACAACAGATGCACACCTTATTTCGCACCGCGTTAAAACTATGAAATTTTTAAGTATGTCAGAAATTTCGCTCCGCAGCCCTTCCCCTCCCTCCCAACTATGAAGTCGAATTTTGACGATGACGAGTGCCTCTTACTCCATAGTCGTACTAGCGTATAACCCGAACGGGTAGTAAGACGCGGTGCTAAATATTATTACTCCATAGTCCATAATTTCGAGTAGAAGATAGCCTCAATGAGATGCTAAGTTTAATTGGTGTTTTGATGGTAAGGTATCAACATGTTATTAGACCGTGTTTACTTGTGATTATATGTAAAACTTCTTTAGAACTTTCCCTAATGTAGCATACTCCATTATGGAGAGACAACTGCTTCTGAGAAGCACCAAAGTGCATCATCTGAACTTCCTCGTTACTCCACTTTAGCAAATAGTTATCCTAAAAGTCATTATGTATAATCACTTCATTATAACCCATTTCTTTTTTTAGTGTCATCATTGATAATATTCTACTCTTTTATTAGGATTAGTGTATATGTAGTGATAATATGAATATATATCAAGAGTGACAACTTCGGATAACATTACCTGACGTGTGAATATATATTTTCACTGATTGGATAAGGCTGAAGAAGATTGAATTTAGTGAAAATATGCCCGCATTCGCATCGAGGGAGAACACAATTCAAGAAAAAACTCAGAACACCCAGCCGGGAGATGAACCCTGACCTTCCTGGCACCTGAAAAAAACAGTAATAAATGACATTGTCCCCTTAGTCTGCGTGCTCATTAGCCAAAATTAATAATCTCTAGCTTAAATAGGCATAACTTCATATTAACTAACTTTATAACACCTTATTTTTTTTGTTCTTATCTTTACTAAACCTAATTTCACTTAGCGTTGATGGTTTCCAAACCTCCTTCTCCCCCTCCCCATCTCTCTCAACCCCCCGTACACACTATATGTCCTGGTGTTATTCAAGGAGGTAAATAATTGCTGTCACAGGGATCAACATGACAGATTGGGATATAGTGAAGGTGATGTACTGCAATTTACCAAGCATTATCATCAAAAGCCTCTTCTTTGGGACCCAAAACACAAGGATCGTTTTAAGAAACACTTTAGAAACAAAGCGTGGGATAACATTTCCTTCGATATATAATTATATACTTATTTACAGTAGATAGATTAAGACATAGGCGGCAGCCGCAACTTTTTCTTCCGTCGTTGCACACTTGTTTCACACTGCAGTCAATGTTACAATTTCACATGGAGAAAACAAACAGGGTAGGGAGGATCGAACATAATAATAATAATAATAATAATAATAACAATAACAATAATAATTGCCTTTATTAATCAGGTAAAGATAAGGGGTTAGCCTTCTCTTCCACTTAACCAGTGTCGAATATAACATTCACTCAAATAGGCCTAAGTACAAAACCATTCGCACGCTCATTCATAAACTCATTTAAAGCTCAAGTAGTTTCAAGAACTCACTTTAGTTTGTTAGACTAGATACATTGTCCGCACACTTGAAGGGAATTTTAGATGTAAGGTGACGAGTTGAGTTATCTAGTTTGCTCCAGGCCTGTGATGCCAGGACAGTAAAAGAACGAGCATATATTTGAGAGCTATGTATGGGAATTGACATCTGTAGAGTGGATTCTGATCTATTAGCACTGGTGTGTTTATCCTTCAGAAATAGGAACCGTGAGGAGAGGTATTGAGGCTGAGCTGTTGATAAGATTTTGTGAAGAAATACGAATAAGTGTAGCGTTCGCCTTTCATTTATTCTTAACCAACTCACTTTATCAACATTATGGAAAAACCACCCTCAGTACACGCGAGTGAGATTCGAACCTCAATTTCCTTTTCATCGACAGTCTAGTATTGCGAGAGTAGCGACCGTTAGACCATTCGGCCACCGAAACGAGTTTTACCCTAACTACTAATGGTTTGAACGAAATGTTTCCAAATGTTAAAGACGCAGCTAAAGTAAAAGAGCCTCAACCTTTAATCTAGGAAAATTTGAAGTTACATCAGTAATAAATTAGTCTATACTTTCATAATTTCTGATTTACCGTACAACCGTTGGACTGGGTGCATAGTTAATTTTCTGCTGCCGCGTCACGTACGTAAAACAAAAGCAGTGTGCCGCAAAAAAAATTATTTAGGCTTGTTAAGTGTATTTTACCGTGAATTTAAAAGTTCGTGGAACACTGGCCTAATCAATGTACCCAATTCCAGCTCTTCATTAAAAATTAGAAAACAAATACCAGCTATCGTGTAAAAGATAAACGGTCGCTCCAAATAGTGTAATAAAGCCCTAGTGATATCTGATAAGCTAAACAAGGTCATGTTAGAGAGAAAGAAAGAAATGCTAGTTAAAGTTCACTACATCACGTTAAAATCTGCATTAATTTATCTATCAGATTCACCATCATATATATATATATGATGGTCTATATATATATATATATATGTATAGAGAGAGAGAGAGAAATTATTAAAACCAATAAAACTCAGTGGTATGTCGCGCACCCCCTGAAATACTTCACAAACCCCTGAGGGTACGTGTACCACAATTTGAGAAACACTGCTTTATTGCTTCATAAAAAACTTTGTCGACTATTAAATGTCGAGTAGTTTACTAATTTAGTTTTTTATAACCGCGTCTTACTACCCGTCCTGTTTACCAACATTTCTTTACATTAATACGGTGGGTACGATGAAGGTAGAATTTAAAGGAAATTTGCCCGCATTTGCGTGGAAGAAGTGGAGTAACTGTTTTAGTGATCGGTGCTTTCATCGGCATATAATATTAAACAAGTTTTTTTTCTGAAACGATAAAGGCCGGTTGTTGTGCCAGACTTTCCACATCCGTATCAAAGTTAACTTCCGGTACAATTATATGGTAGGACGGCACTTTTATAAAATACAAACATATATTTTTACGACAGCATTGATAGTATTTTACTATATTATTTGTGTTATTTTATTGGTATTGATAATATATAGGTGTCATGACAGATGCAGATCACGTGACCTGACGTATGCATACGTGAAAGTAGATATAGTGACTTTTCTGTCAGATAAGGTTCTTCATATGAAAATTGGATTTTAGTAAGAAGATGATAAGAAGGTTGGTAACGAATAGTTCAAAAAATTCACTATATCTACTTTTATGTATTCATATCAAGAGCGTAAAAAGGAGGGGGGATGGTCGAGGGGGTCAGAACCCCCCTTGGTAATATCACAAACTACCCTACCCCTTCAATTTAATAGTTAATAACCTTAGTGTACTTAGTAGCTTAAAAATAATCTTCGTGGGGATGAATAAAAGTATCCAGTGCAGCCAACTATAATTGAATCCCGGTCTCCTGAGTTGGAGTCGTCAACTCTGAGGGTAACGTGGTCTAAGGCGTCTCTCTCGCGGTAGAATTGATTGTTAGTGACGGGGCTATCAGATCTCAAAACCCCGGCTGGGAGCTCTTAGGTATTTTTCCTAAATGTTTTCCCACTTTACCTTGGCACCAATGCGGGTGCATTTCCTCTAAATATCTTACTCATCTCCACTCACTAGTGCGGATAGCCCGAGCGCGGTGCACAGATTAAAAGCGCCTGAGTCAAGCACAAACTAAACACGTGACCAACCAGGTGTGGAGACGTCCTTGCCAATACCGTGGGTCTTGGCCCAAGTTGTAGCATCCTAACCGCTAACTGTGGCGTTCTAGGTTAGGTTAGTTTCTAGGTCAGGAGCTAAAATAACTTTTGGGTCCAAGTTCACGTGGAATCCCTATTTCTAAGACAAACCCTCGTTTTTATTTTTAGACAAAAGGAGGAACCGTTGTTAGTTTTTTTTATTTAGGTAAGATCATTGTGACATATGTGTCGAACAGCTGCCGCACAGTTGACACGTGACACATTAACCCCCATTCTTTCCCCTCTGTGTCCAACACACAAGACTCTCATGATACCTCCACGCTCTCTAGGAGGAGTATGTGAAAAACTTGGCACTAAATTTGGAAAAAGGGAGACTTCTAGCGTCTCGTCTCATTTGAAACGCGTGTGTGTTTGCACTAAATTTGGAAAAAGGGAGACTTCTAGCGTCTCGTCTCATTTGAAACGCGTGTGTGTGTTTTTTTTAGAGAAAGAGAGTTGCAACAATCTGGTGTTTTGAGTTTTAATTAGATATGTCACGATAGCTGTTTTTCTCGATTCTGATTCTTATGTTCGACCACGATTATTCGACTCTCGATTTCGATTCTTGAACATTTCCTATTTCATTATTTTTACAAGCATCAAACTTTATATAAAAACATCCTTATTCAACAGCAAAAAAACTAAAAAAGTTACATAGTAATAAAACCCATTCATTTTTAATTTTGAAAACAAAAAAAGATCCACTTAACCGAGGATTTAAGTATATAATACATAATAATAAAATAATTCTGAATTACAATAGTAAGCGTGTATTTTTACCAAAAAATAAATCCTCAGAGAGTCAAATATTTATAAATAATTTAAAAAAGGGTATGATGAATTACTATCGAAAATGCAAGTCTTTTAAACTCATCAAATAGGGTCGTTAATCGAACCAAAATATATAGCAAATAAACTAATAAAGAGATAATCGATTATTATTCATTCTGAATTTTTGAGTTGCCAGTACTTTCATTGAGGGGTAAGAATCAAAGTATCGAGAATCTTAATATTAAGATCGATTCTCGATTATTTCGATACTGGTAAGAATCGAAGGCATCGAATCGAAGTATCGCGTTTGAAATCACTAGTTTTAATTGAACTTCATTAGTCATCGCCATTTCGAAAATCATAAGATATTTATCGGGTTGCCTTTTTTTTTACGTAATTAAAATATTTGTGTGAGCTATTATTATAAATTATTATAACAGGTTGTTAATATTTATGGTGCTTGAGACACTATCCATGCATGTACTACAAGAAATGTGTATCTCATCACCTGTATCTAGACCATTCAAATATATCGTAAAGTTTGTTTACGCTTTTGGCTCTGCAAGGCCTTTGAGATAATTTCCTACCATGGCACGATGACTTAAGTCAAGTGTTTTTCTAGCTTAATTTTATGATATTAACAGTAACCAAACCCCAGACCCTTCATTGATCAAACAGTAAAGAACTTCTTAACTCATTCTCATGATAAAACATGTTCGAATTTTTTTAATAATCGAATCATGCTTATGTTACAACAATTCAGTAAGTAAAAATATTACAATAATTATCTTTATATTATTAGTCCGTTTAATTAGACTAATAATGTAAAGAAAAATTACACAGTAATCTATATGAATGTATTATTAGAAGCTTTTGATAATTTTAAAATTAATAAATCAAATAAAACATATTTTTACAATGCCAAATTTTAGTGATTTTCAATCATTGTTGGGGGTCTTCCTATAAAAATCAGGGTTTGGATAAAACAACAATCCATCCTGCCGAGAATCGAACCTAATCTCCCAGAGCTAGAGTTTGGCATGCTTAGCGCTTATATAACTTCTGGTGATAGCGCCAAGTTATTTCGAATATTCCTTCTAAATGTGTGACTCGTGTTTTTACACGTATTACGTGAACATGTTAGTGAAGACACTATCCTTTAGTAAAAACTGTAATTTTTAACGTCCGCTGTCCTTGAGTTAAACATTTTCTCAATGAAAAACTTATGTTGGCTTTTAAAGAAATCTTTTTCCCCTCCGCTTTGCGTCAGACCATCCATCCGGGTTATATGAATATTTATATTAATAGGAAAGTTAGAATTTAGGATAGTTGCACTCGCATTTTCATAGAGAGAAAGGAGAAAATTATTTAAGAAAAATAAAACATCAACACACCCGACCGGGGTTCAAGCCACAGCCTGCCCGTCGTCGGTAAATCATAGGTGGCAATAGTGAGACGTCTTTGTCTGCGTGTCCACCCGTGATGTGACATACTGGTTGTTCGTAGTTCTAAGCGCTATAATAGACGCTAAAGTTCCTTAGCCTATGTTAAAGAAGTCTGAGAGAATATTGATATTTTAAATTATATATTTTAAAATGTGCGCGTTCATATTTTAAATTTTTTGTCATCCATTCGTAATAATTTAAAAATAAACCATGAAAAAATGTTTACATCTTAAGAAGTTGGGTGTTTCCTAAATACGATCTTTGAATAAAGAGTCGACTAGAAAACTTATAATGAGACACGCTTCCATTCAACGTTATTATTAGCTAGTTGTACTCGCTTTAAGCTATGGCTACACGGAGCCGACCCGCACCGCACCGCACCTAAAGTGAATTTATTTACAATAACACCGCGTAGGATTTTTAACTAATTCACTTTACTAAACCAAATATAAGATTATTGTAACTAAAAAAAGAAAACAATTTTTATATTCTTTATAGAGTTCTATTACAAAATAAGTTGTTATTTTTATTTCTACTTGCATAAGTTTTCACCTATTTTCATAAAACTAAGCTAGCTATTAATTACGAAGAATAAAGTTTTAAGTTAGCTAATAATTAAAAAGAAGAATGTTTGTTGTTCAATAAGTTGTTTTATATAATATTGTTTATCTTGTACGTAATGTTGGAAACAATGACTACAGCGTCACACGTGCAACAGCTGTGAAAGAAATGATTGTTTTTACAAGTGCTGACATAGTGACTGCCAATCACTGTGAATATTCACTGGTATAAATCAGTGCTCTTTTAAAATCAAGGTCACTGTGATCACCGATATCGTAAAATCACTGTTTCGCCCATCCCTACAGTGCTTAGTGGTTAGCATGAAAACAAAGTTCGGAAGCTCCCGAACATTTATTCCCGGTGGTAGGTGGCTACACGGTCCGCACCGCACCGCAAAAGTGCGGAGCAATGTTCTATCGACGATTCGTCCGCGCCGGTGCGGTGCAGACTCGTAAAGCCGGTCCTTAAGGCGTCGCTCCTGCAGTAGACTAGACTGCCGTCGAAGAGATTGTGGTTCGAATTGCATTTGAGCGTACTAGAGGAATCCTTATCATAAATGGCTTTCGACGCTCTCCCCACGAAAATGCAGTCACACTTTATCTAAATTCAACCTTGCTCATCCTGAACACTTAGCGTAATTAGTACATATGCATACAATCCGAAAAGTATAAAAATTAAAAAGTAAGTTAAACAATTTTATTATATAAAAACTAAGTACGGGAATAAATATCATTTTTATTACCTATTAAAAGTCCCAAATTTTTCCACACTTCTGGTCAATGGCTGCCTGTTGCCCGATCGACAATACATCCTCGTTTGAAAAATATGTGATCACAAAATAGCTGAACTTTTTCCGTTGCATAACTTATAATCCTTATGAATAAAACACACGTTAAAGCATAGCTTATGTTAAATGTTCATAAACCTAAGTAATTAAACATACTGTAAAACTTTTAAAGCATTCATATTAAAATAAATTTAAAACTCTTTTGTTAAAAATATTGTTTCCCGTTATTAATAACAAATCAGTGCTCGAATTGGGAAACATTAATAACCGGAACGGTAACAACTAGCAAACAATAATTCCTTAACCTATTTTACATCATGAAACTATTACATCGGTAGGACCTATTGCGTCGTCTATAAACACTTCAATAAGTTGCATGCTAAGCCATGCCAGTTTAATTGAATTCCAGTAAAATGAATAACACATTGGAGTTTACTATACTAATCTAATTAATTAATATAACAATCAATTAATATTAGTTTATATTGAACCGAAAAATACAATGCCACACTAAAATAATATCCAATATTTAACTATGTAGCTAGGCACTAGTCTAAAACCTACGCTACCTAAAGTACCTACGCTATGGGATTATTTTTTCTGTATATAATTTGGCCAGTTCATTTTACTTATAAGAATATGACGGTTTGCTCATGAGAAATATAGATCTATAGCATCTCCAAATATATACATAGAGTATTTTGTATTTTAGAAAAGCTATTGATGAAACAAAGTTAAAATTAAAACATGTAATATTGAATTTTAAAGAGGCAAAATGCTGTTTACAATTATTTAATAATCAATATTTAACTATGTCATTCCCAACAAAATTGTAGTTATAACTTGCCAACATAATGCATGAAACGGGTAACAAAAAGTACAATGCAAGATACGGTTTTCTACACACGTTCATTTTCATCAAACTTGTCAGTCATCTTTGCAAAAAAACATATTTTTACTCTTATTATTATGATCATCTGCACACTGCATGTATATCCGTTTTTAATTACACTTATTTTATTAAAGTAGCCGATGTGTTTGGTTAGTAATGTTAATATTTTTATGCATTTTTGGAATGAGCTACCGACATGATGCCAAACCTATTCTTTTGCACATTTCATACCAAAAAAAAATCCATATGTAGAACATTTTTTCTGCGTATTTCGCACATTTTAAGTATTTTACATGTTTTATGAATATTAGGCCTAATACATTTCAAGTTTTCTATATATTTTTTACAATAAATAATAGCATACAGTCTATATTCGTAGTATTTATTTTAATTTGTCCCTTTTTTCATAGGTACTTTAGCAATGTTGTTTCACATCTTTTTTATTCTTGTAAAAAATAAGACACTTGAAACATCTCCACATATGAAGGATACCTATAATTTGTGGGCAAAATACTATCTAGAATGAAATTAATTGAATTACAATGAAATAACTATGAAAGCATTTACCAATCACTTCTTGTGAAGTAAAAATAAGTTTCATCCTACAAAATTTTGTTAACAGAAAAGGCAAAATATGGCACCAGAAAATTTGAAAAACTCTATGTTTTACATTATTATGAAAAATTATGAGAACGTTAAGAATTATTGCTATTTAATACGCAAATTTTTGTTTCAATGTAAAATGTTTAGTAACAAACACTGTTCCACTGTTCATTAAATTGGCAGAAACGACCAGATATTCTACTCTTTAATGTAAAAAGCCCTTTCTATTAGGTGCAAATTTTTAATATATTTAAGTTTTATTTCAGATGACGCCAGGGTAATGGTTTTTTTTAAACAAAAATTGGCATTATTACCTGCGTGATGGAATTTTATATATTTTTTCGTATTTCAGACAACACATAGGCCTATATTGGGACTTTAATTTGCATGTAAATTCTGACTACTGATCAGGCCCAGTTTTTAAAGATTTACATTTCCAAACATTTAAGATTCTAAATATTTAGCGGCCGACAAACGGACACCATTTGTCATTCGTCATTTTATTCAATGCAGTAAATATTTTAAAGAAAATATGTTTAGTTATAAAACTTACACGGCAAGGAAATATTGTAGCTAACTTGAGTAGATAAATACAATTTTATGCGAAACATAATTTATAAAAAGAAATAAGAGCTTTATGTACTTAGGAAATGTGTCTGTGCTTTTTTTTCTTCTGGTTCACTTGTGGCATACACTTAAAAACTTCAAATAGATCCGTACTGTATTAACACTATGAAAGACAATGTGAAACTGAAGGAAGGTAGAAATCTTCTACCTACGAACAGAAACAGCAAATGCCCTTTCCAAAAATACCATAAATAATCCCCACAATAGAGGGTACAAAAGGGGAAGGGAAGGATTAACATCTGTAAATTATTTGTGTTGAAGTAATTGTTTTGTCATATGAATCATCGTCTCTGTTGTGATGCAAATTCTTGGAAAACCCAGTGTAATACAAAATACACTGCACTATACAGACGTGTAGTAGGTATCATCTAGGTCCTTTCAAAATACAATACACTATACACACACGTGGTAGGATCTGGGTTCGTTCAGACTAAAATAGAGATCCTTTTGGAAAACGACAGTAAGAACGAAGAAGTAGCGTTCTAGTGTGCAGGCAGAACGCTTTAAACTTGTGTTGTGTCAACCGGAACGCTCGTAATATATTTTCTTATCAACCGGAACGGCGTTCCGGCTCAATTCGAGCACTGCATATAATTATTGCTGTAATATCTACACAAACCTAAATATACTCCCTTATTACCCCCTTACAATTTACTGACCCCTGAAAACAAAAAATTCCCTGGGGGGGGGGCAGTATACCGCTCAGTTTGGGAGTTAGACCATTCAAACACCGAAGCGGTTGGGTAATTTTATTCTGAAAATTGACAAATGACACCTGGACATGATAACCGAACCCGGGACCTTTGGCTTAGTACGCCATTGCTCTAACCACTGAGCTATCCATAAGTCGTCCCAAGCCCAGGGCACAGAAAAGTCCTTATCTGTAGCCCAGGGTCATTCTTCCCTCATACTTTAAGGCGGAATCTCTGATGGGTAATTGTTAAATTCACATCCAAACGAAGTGTATGAGTGTAAAACCTGTCATACTGGCCTCATTCTTTTGACAAGCCTCTCCAGCTAATTATAGGTTTGGTAGTTGAGACTCCTGGTTAGTAGTTAGCCACTCGACCCTAACTGGCATCCTTCACAGAACAATGCCAAGGGCGTATAAAGTGCCTTGGACGAATTATCCCGTTGTTGACAAAGGTGGCCAAGTGGTCTAAGACGTTAGACTTGCAATTTACTTTGCCCGCATCAAATGAGAATTCCGGCTGGGTGCACTGTTTGGGTCTCCCCGTGCAATTGTGGCCATGGTTATTTTTTTACACAGTTGGTCGCACTGTATAAAACGTTAGGCACGCATTGGATTTGGTTAGCCGGTAACAAGAAGGTTGAGTTATGAATTTTGGTCTAATGTACTGAGGATAGTTTTCTAGTTGTGATCCAGGTGTGATTTATAATTTTGGCTTTTTCCATCATCTCTCTACACGGATGGGGCTACCCTTTCTCTAAAACAAAATTTATCATCCCTACACCTTATATTATTATTATTATCACCGCGTCTTACTACCCGTTCGGGTTATACGCAGCATACACCTTATAAAAAGCCGTTATTAATAACCATAGTGTTGCACTTTCAAATGTTTCAACATTATTTTAATCCGCTTCGGTGGCCGCATGATCTAACGCGCAACTCTCACTATATATTAGACTGCCGATGACGGGGAGCTTGAGGTTCGAATCTCGTTCGGGTGTAGTAAGGTTTTTTCCCCAAAATGGTTTTCCACTCCCCCCCTACTCAAATCCGGGTACACTTCCTTTAAATATAACTTTACTAATCCCTAAAACCGTTAGCGTAATTAGTACATAAGAGTATAAGCCCGAATGGGTAGTAAGACGCGGTGCTAAAAACAGGAAAAAACATTATTTCACATGGAAACCACTTAAAAAATACAAATTATATTCCCAGGTAGAATTTGCTTCTGTTATCTCCAAGTGTTTGAATCTCGACTGAATATTTCAAACGTGTAATGTTTGTACATAATTTGTAATGTTTTATCATCACGAGGCCTCAAGTCAATACACCAGGATTGTAAACTGTCGCAGCTAATATTTACAAGTACTCTCATGACACTGAGGGAAAGAATATAATCAAAGTAAGGTTGAGTGCAGTGGCAATGTTCTCCGTACTAATTTGATACTTAAATAGACCGACACCTTAGCTCAGTCGGTAGCGTGTCTACTAATCTAAGGGTCCCGGGTTCGATTCCTGCGCCATTTTGTCCAGCCAATTAAATCAATATAGGACTGACTAACATCCAAACCCTAGCCATCATTTCATCATTTTGAAAGAATAAACCCCAATTTCATTGATGAAAAAGTTTTTCAACTGTTCCGGGAATAATTTCTCAGTAGGTAGACACGCTGCTGATTGAAATGAGGATTCGTACCCAAGGTTAAGTTAGTTTATAGCCACGTGTTTTAAAAATGGATGTTAAAATCTCAAAGCTAAAAAAAATAGATGTAGAAGGGTTACAAGAATACAGCTATCACCCGCTTCGGTGGCCTCATGACCTACGATGTCACCCTCACAATAGACTGTACTACCGATGACTGGGAGATCGGAGTTGTATCCCTCTCATGTGTACTGAGGGTGGTTTTCCCTAAATGGGTTCCCCCACTTTTACCTCGCAAATTCGGATACACTTTATATAAATTCAACCTTCCTCATTCTTAAATCACAAGCGTAATTAGTACATAGGCGTATAACCTAAACGGGTACTAAGACGCGGTGCTAAATTATATATATGTATATATATACTATAGTTATTGTATATGTAGGTGACCTGGGGGTCCGGGGTTCAATCCTTGGTCCCGGCAAAGATTTATCTGATTGTCAAATCCTTCCTTCACCTCTGACAAGATGTGTATTAATCACAACTTGTGAATGTGAGGAATGCCAGGCCTCCACCGTGGTTTGGATCCCACGTTAAACTGTAGGTCCTTCATTTCATCTCACAATCACCCTACCATTACACATTAGCGTAAGTGCGTACAACCAGAGCGGTTAGTAAGACGCGCTGCTAATAATAATAATATATAGCTACCATATTTATAAAATAGATAATAAACATTAGGTAACCAGATAAAATAGTGTTTATTTTTTTTTGAGATCTTGAGTTTAAGTTTCGAAACAATTATTTAAAATGTTTTTATCGTACTTCTCACTATTTTTAGATAAATTAGCCGGACAAGGTTATTCATTTACATCATTTCGATGGCCAGCATATTATTTGCATCCTATTGGATGTGTGACCACAATAATAATTTACTTGATTAGATATATTCGAACTATTCAGATCTATAATTTTGTGTGTGATGTGGCTGCTAGTTAGGGAGATGGAGGTAGAACCTTGAAAGGTAAAAATGAAAGGTTAAGGACTATAATGAAAATACCAGTTGTAGAATCAGTGACCGTGACACTTGTTTTGAACTAGGAAATAACATATCCTTTGAAACTCAACTTGCAGTGCCGTTCACGAGAACTGCCCAAAGTTATCCGACACACGAACATGGTTGCTCATAAATGGGTGGTAAGAGGGGCTCTCCAACCCCCCCCTCCCCTCATGTCACTCTGTAATACTTACTTTTTTTATGAAAAAATTAAATTGTTTATTTGGGATTTGGCTGCAATGCTAATAAACTACGTTGAATCATCAATATCAGAGTCAACAGATATGAAAATCATAAAACGTAGATTTCCTCCTTTTCCCTCTTCAACAGCCTTATTTTTATTTTGTTATGTTCAATAAATAACCTAATCAAAAATATGTTTCTTTTCAATGGGTTCATCCACAACTAAATGTTATCTTTTGTTAATTTATACAGAAACTTTTTTTGTGTGCAAAAATTGGCTCTTGAAACTCGTATAAATTAGCTCAGAATTTTGTTCAGATGCTCCAAAATTTCTCCCCACAAGGTTCTTGAAATTCTCTCTTGATCCGGGGAGGGGCGCCCTTGCACACAAAGGAGGAACGTTTTTAAGACACTAGGACCCGAATTCACTAAAGAGTTCAAATAGGTGCGTCTGGATCCTTATTCACTAAACAAACCAAGAGCAGACGCACTTTGGGAGCAAATTTGCACCGTTTATTTGCGCCCACTTAAGTGAAGACGCATCTTGTATACGATGGCAAAAAATTTTTTTGGTCATATTGTTGTACGTCCCAGGATCTTCTTAGTTAAACTTTACTCCGAATAGTGTCTAAGAAAAGGATTAAAAGAGTGAAACTCGCTTCGATGGCCGAATGTTCTAAGTCATTACTCTCGCGATAGACTGGGCTGCTTATGACGGAGAGATTGGTATTCGAATCCTGTTTGGGTGTACTGTATTTTAGTCTTATTATAATCTGATACCAGTACACTTTGTAATCAGGAGTGATGCGTTAATTCAAACTATTGGAGAGTGGATGGATATATCCACACCGCTTAAAACTATACTCACGTCATCCGGTCCCCGTGGTGTAGTGGTTAGTGCACCTGGCTGCGCGCTTAGGGGTCCCGGGTTCAATTCCCGGCTGGTGCCTTGGGTATTTTTCCCTTACGGGGAATTATCCCAACGGTTACCAGGGTTTGGTTAGTTAGGCTTAAGTTGGGTTAAGACTTACATCGGCTCCACAACATCATGATAACTATCATCACATCATCTCATTGTGGGTACGACGTGTAGACAACCTCCTTTAGTGTACCCTAGGCAACGTTCTGTAAACTCCATTCACGGTAGGAATTACTCTCTGAAAGGTCTTTTTTCCTACCAATACCTTACTATATAATTGATTTCTGGTAAGGAAAAAGGCCTTTCAGAAAACAACTCCTACGCTGAACAGACTTTATCATCAGTGCGACTAATAGTCTACACATAAGGTGACTGAACCTAGATGTCATGTCCCTTTCGGTCACATATGTCATACGGTAAAACAAAACAAAAAACACTTCATCAGGTTGAGGATTGAAACCCGGGCGCTTCTCTCTTAACTTTTCCGGTTGAAATGTTTTAGCCTACTTTGAGATTTCATCTGCAAAAATATATATTATAGCAGACGAAATCTCAAAGTGAAAATTTCACTAGTGTTGACGGATTCCACTTAAGCCAATCTTGGAAACCTGCCAACTGCTCTGTTAACGTTCAATAGCTCCAGATATGTTTCGGAATACCTCTCAAAGGGTATTTACTTTACCATCAATAATATTGATTATGTTTTCATCTTTCATTATTGATTTACTCGTTTGATTAATGTATAGTGAATAGGGTTTTTTTCGTGTACACATGTCAGATATTCTAGTTTTTATTTTTAACTAGTTAAAGAACCAGGCGTTGCCCGGTAGAACGCTTTATCTGCTTCAAACATACAGAAAAAACATCTAATTTTATTTCTTATGATCCAGTTTTTAATAAATTTAAAAAAAATCTAGTAAAAATTTTAAAATTTAGCCTTTGAGGTTCACGTGTTTGTGCACAGGGGCTAATAATTTTAAAAATTTAGACCCATGTCTGCGGTAGATATCACGCAACGCTCCTGATAGATAAACAAACTCTTCATTTTATTAATATAGATTACCAACACGTTTAAAACCAAGCTTCTCAATGACTCAGTCTGAGGGTTAGGGACCAGGATGATATTTGAGAGGAATTGCAGCAGTATCAACGTGGAGAGGATACGGGAAAACCAGAATAATGAATCTTAAATGGAAAGCCACCCCCGCCCTCTCCACCCCCGGGTGCGATGATCCTGAACCCATATACCGCGAGACCACCGGTGTGGTGTCGACTTTTCCTAACAAATTGTGGGTAAAATATTTTACAAAATTGTTGAGTGCATTTGAAAAAGCTTACAAACATGTGCTTATTAGGCTACATACTAAATTGTCCATTTCCACGTTAATAAGAGTGCATTTAATCAAAACTACCCTTTTCATCCTACCCCTTGTATTTAGTTGTTAATAGTCTTGGTTGGACGTTGGCTACTTTTACCAATAAAATTAATTCGGCACAACTCAAAATCTGAGCCAATAGCTCACCGTGTCAACAATCATAATCACAGCCGAGGTTTGCTACGATCTGAACGAATAGCTCAGCATCTCAACGATCATAATCACGGCCGAGGTTTGCTATATTTCTTTCAGAGCGGCCGTTTACCTTGGTTGGCTCGTAACCGACAACTTGAGTACGTTAACCTTGAAACGCAGAGCACACTAGTTCCGAGAGAGAGACTGGTTCAAATCTAGGGCAAATCCTCCACGCACCCTTTCTAGGAATACAATGCACGTGGTTCCTATAGTGGACAATAACCGATACTTCTATATGGCAAGCTGATATCAAAATTTTAAAAAACGAGTTTACTTAAAACGTACGGGAAATTTAAAGAAAGCTACTTGAATTAAACTGATATTAAACTGATAAGTTAAGAGTCTAGGAAGGTTTAATTTAGATGAAGTGTACCTCCAACCCACATCAAATAGGCTAAACCACCTCCCTACACTCCGCTGGGATTCCGCATCAATTAGGTAAAACCACCTCAGCACACTCAGCCTGGATTTAACATCATTTAGGCTAAACCACCTCAGCACATTCAACCAGGATTTAACATCAATAACCAGGCAAAACCTCCTGAGTACACTCCGGCTGTAATCGAACGCTTTCCTCCCTGTCACTAAATGAACCTGATATTTAGTCCACAGGCTCACCGATGCGGGTTTTTATCTCTTGTTAATAGCTTCAGAACAACATTAATTAACGTTACCTAGGGCCAGCAATCATTATTTACAAATTTAAGAAGAGAAAGAATTGTTTAATGTAAAAACGTTTTTCAAAACGTGACGGACGGAGACGGCGGCGATTTCAAAGCGAACCTATGAATGAGATGTCCGGGCCCGGAAGTTCCTCATTGCCTCGCGGGGGAAACGTGCTTGAAGGAAAGCACACTTCAGTTTGGCCCACTGCCAGTTCCGGCGCGAAGTGAGTGTTGGCGTTGAACACTTTATTCGCGGAGATAAGTGTTCCCACACTTCGCGGTACTTATCGTTCGTTTCTCGCCTGTCAAGATGTGCAAAGACGGTCTCTTTGAATCCTAGGAAATTGTTATATCTCCCGAACTGCAACAAACTGTTTGACGGGTTCAACTTGACCTTCCGAGGAAACGGGGACATTCCACAGCGGCACCCACGAATTGCCAGGGCGCAGAGAATACAAAGTCAATTCTTGAAATATTACAACACTATTCTTAGGATATCTTTTTCAAAAATAAATATTATCACTGTTTTATAATATATGGTTGACGCATGAAGGGCTATAAGTTAAGCATTCGTCCCCAAAATAAGACTTATGATTCAAATTTATTTTGTCCCTGGTCCCCTCCCCCCCTCTCCCAACGTGCTTAATAAATTAATGAAATTTTTAATCTGGGTTGGAGGAAAATACTTTATTAAAAAGTGGAAGTGTAGGGAACATAGTTTAAGATTCGGATGGACACCTACCATATAAGAACGATAAAGTTGTGCCCGCCATTGCTTAAAAAATAAAAATATTCATAGTAACAACATGCGGTTTTTTGCATTGCATTAAACTCGTAAATTTAAAATGAACTATATTAATAAAAAAAGTTACAAGTTAATATTTACTTTTTTGCAATAAGACGTAATTTCAATTAAATTTAAATGAAATAAAACATGAAATACAAGAATATAGTTTTGAATTTATCATATTATTATAGAGAATAAGATAATGTTCTA
>CABFWB010001065.1:122287-154402 GCA_902151455.1 Timema bartmani | reverse complement strand
GAAACCTACCAAGGAGAACGTGTTGTTTTTTAATACAAGTTCAAAGTTTCCACACCTATCTTTTTTTTTTAAAAAAAAGGCTGTTTTTAATTTAGTTTGTAATGGCAACTTTTTGGGGGGTGGGGGGGGGGTGGGGAATTGCTGCTTTGCCTTTAGCAACTATATTTTTAGTTAGGACCTTCTGTCTCTCTTTCTGCCTCCTCTGCGTTGATATTCTTAAACAGAACCCCCACCACATCCACCCTCCTTCTTTCTCGCTTAGTTCCTTTGATTAGATTGTGCGGCTATAATTATCCAGTATAAAAAGGGCTGGAAAGGGGTACATCGAGAATCTCAAACATCTAGATGATAAGTGTTTAGTCCTAGTTATATAATGTCCAGGGCCACATTTAGAAATATGGCACCCCTATGCACATGACCTGCAGGCGCCCTCCCTTACCCTCCTCCCAACCTGCTCCCAACAAAACATCATACTGTTATGCGCTTTCAGTTATGTTTGAAGGTGGTGTACTGTGGTAAGAAGTAGCTAGCTACCAACAACCTCAAATAACCGGCGCGGTGTTACGAAACTTGTCTTATATTTGAGGGGAGATTGACCACACAAAAACGAGAAAATGACAACGCTCTTTCCCAATAGTGACCATGCAGTTACCTCAGCGATGGTATCCAGTGTAGTTGTGATTGCCGGATATACAAGGCTCAATAGGACCTGCTGTGTCCTTGGGGGGGAGAGCTGGACAGTCCGCTGTTATTACGAGAGAAGGTGTTTGACCTGGTGTAGATCCCCTGTCTTGCGATATCTCCAAGACTAGTTGGCTTTCAGGGCCAGCGCGACATGCAGTGCCGCCCCAGGTCTAGCTGCAAGTCGTGACATGCATGTGTGTGTGTCATATTATATATGAGTGAAATCTGTGCCATAATAAAAAAAAGAGCTTTCACTTTGTCTATATATCGAGTACAGACAGCCCTTTTAAAATCACTGGTGGAAGCTGTAAAAGTAAGATGCCCTTAATATATAGCTAGCGTAAGTACCCGGCGTTACCCGAGGCTAAGTGCGTGACTACCCCAGGCAATGCTTATATTTGATTCAAACAGACCAAAAAAAAATCTTCATGTTAGTTCCTCAGACCCAGTTTTAAATAAATTTTAAAAATGTTAATCAAAAATTGAACCTTCCAGCTTCGAGGTGCACATGTTTGTGCACAGGGGTTCTTTCTTAAATTTTAGACCTCTCCGTGCGGTAGATATTGCGCAACGCTCACGACAGAGACACAAACTCTTCATTTTATAAATATATATATTTATATATCTATACTGTATACATACACTGGATTTTTTTTATATGAATACGCCGTGTCTCCACCTTTTTCATGTATCTTTGGTTTTTTGAAGTTTATTTTTTTTTATAAATCTTGTTTCACAACTTAATTTTTAGCATACTATTATGTCTGTGTTGCTTTAATTTCTATACAAAGAAACGAGATTTAAAGGCTACAATGGAATAATGTGTGATTTAGAATTAAAATAGGAATAAAAGCCCTCTTCACTTTCAATTCTTTCATTTTCCAAGAAATTTCTGTTTGTACAAAAATACAGAAAAAAAGATCCAGCAATGTATCCAGTTTTGTTTTATGAAAACTTAAAAAACAAAATTCACAAAATAAATATTACTTGACGACGAAGAAGCTGCTTTACCTAAACTGGCCCGATTGCTAGGTAGAAAACGGTGGCCAGAATAATCACAAACTCATTTAACGTTTGGGTAAGCATAAATAAAATTATGGTTCAGACGACTTCGCTTGAGTGAAAGAGATATGGTACAGAGTTTCCAAGAATACCTGAAGGAAAAAATAATTCCAGATGGATCACGTCCATTAATACGCAATCATAATATCATTCCAATCTCTTTAAGTGTCTGTGAAGAGTTCCTTTCACTGTTGAAACTCACGTTGGGAGTGCAGGGAACGCGAGAAAAGGCCAATTTTTTTGCAGTTTTTACAACAAAACTTTTTTTGTTCAAAATAAATAAAATATTGTTCCTTTAGAAACATTTAGTTTAATTTTATTCACAAGGGGATATCAACGATTCTTGAATATCTGTCAAGGATTTTCTGGAATTTGACAACTTTTTGTTTCGTTTAAAAAGTTTATCATCGCCTCTGTAACTCATGAGCATGACAGATATTCAACACCTTTTGATATCATCATGGGAAGAAAATAAATTTCTATGTTTGTACTAGAGCAATATTTGATTTATTTGAAATAAAAAAATGTTTTGATAGTAAAAACTGCAAAAATACTGCCCTTAATTCACGTTACCTACACTTTCACCTTAATGTAGCCCCATTAAAATCTTTTCTGTTGGTAGTGATGTTCATCAAGATCCCTTCCATGTCAACTGTGAGTTCAAACCAACAAAATATGATGAATCTTGGTGAATTTCAGAACATCACTTAGCTATAACCACAAAAAAGCAAAATTAGAGACATCGAATCTTCTGAAGGCATGACTCATATTTTGAGTCTATTATTAATCTTTTTTGCAAGAGCTGTAAGAAATTATGGACCTGCTGGTGGAGATAGGGAGAAGATATGACATGGAGATCAACATTGAAAAGTCAAAAGTGATGGTGATTTCAAAAAATGAAGAACCACAGAAAATCAAAATTAGGAACTTGGCGTTGTAAAACATAGAAAAGTTCAAGTACTTGGGAAGTCCGCTGACAGAGGATGCCTACTGCACCAAGAAAATCAGGTCAAGGATTGCCATGGCAAAGGAATCTTTCAGCAAGAAGAGGTTACTGCTGACCAGCAAATTGAATTTGGAACTAAGGAAGAAACTGATGAAATGCTACATTTGGAGCATCGCACTGTATGGAGAAGAAACTTGGTGGATTCTTAGGAAGATAGAAAAGAAATACTTGGAGAGCTTTGAAATGTGAGGCTGGAGAAGCCTTTAGAAGATCAGGTGGACAGACAGGGTGACAAATGAAAAATTCCTAAGAAGAGTAGGTGAGAAGATAACTATTTTGGATGTGATTCTTCGGTACAAAGCAAATTGGATCGGACATATCCTTAGGAGGAACTGTCTTCTGCACGACGTTATTGAAGTAAATTTTGAGGGAAAGTCCAATTTTCACATAAAGCTATTTTAAAAAAATACAAATATATTATTTTTCGTCCAATATTGATAACATTTTAATATATAATTAGTGTTATTTTATAGGTATCGGTAATATCTATTAAAAGTGACAACTGCAGATCACATGCCATGACGTGTGGATATGTGAAAGTAGATCTAGTATCTTTTTTCGCTGTCAAATAACGCCCATCCTATGAAAATTGTAGGTTCAAAACTAACCGGGGTCGATGGATTTTTCTTTAATGATAAAAATCTATAGCACAACTTACTTCGTCGGGCAAATAAAGCCGCTGGTCTCATGTCGATTGTAGCATGTAAAAGAGCCCTGGAAGGGCTGTAAAAATACCTTTCCCGGCAAAATTGGTAGCCCCTTTCGCTCTCGCTCATAGAAATTATTGTGTGCTGATATAATCAGTCTGTTCATAAAATGCACGTTAAATACCTCAAATAAACGGGGGGAATGGACTGTAAATATTGTCCAAGGCTTTACAATAAATATTTATATATCAAAAACATTCTTGTTAGTTGAGTTTGTCAATACTTATCCCAGATGCTTGTTTAAGATAACTAACCAGCTAAATTAAAAGCTATTAAAATTTTTGTATGTAGGTGGTTATTTAATCAAAATATTAATGTGTTTCAGAACATAAAAAAAAAGTTGCTTATTTTAAAAACAGGACTACGCTAGCTAATTTATTATTAAAATAATGAACTCTTTAAACGATTTTTTTTAAATGTTGAGAAATAAAAAAACTATGTTGATTCTATAATTGACTAAGATTTGTTATTTAAATTTTTATTAAGTGTACGAGGATTTATTTTAGAATCTCAGACCCTAAAGACAGACACGCTATCATCTAAGCTAGAATAACTTAAGAATCAAATAGCCAAAGCTATTATTTATGCTTATAGTGAGGATTACTCCATCTTGATAGCATATTCTGAAAATTGAAAAATCAAACCTGGACACGGGATTCGATTCCCGTGTCCAGGTTTCATTTTTCAATTTTCAGAATAGAATAACTTGGTTTTGAATTATACTATTTGATAAACACTTCTCACCAGTTGTCCCCCCCCAACCCCCTCCTGTTCATGTGGGCCTATATTGTCAGGATGGGTCGCGGCCGAGGATAGGAGTGGTAACTGGAAATATGACTGTGTGTGTTCACAATTGACGATTGGCTTGGGTTTTACGGTTTTTATTGTACTACTGTGTGCTAATTCAAAATATGATATAGATAGGCCTAAGAAGTACTAAAAGATATGAAAGAATTTAAAATACTATTTAGAAGCTTGTGGCAGAACGAAGTATTGCAAGGAATACTTAACCAATGGCCTGACTGACCTCTGGGTGGCTCGACGCGGACATGAACCCCATTACCTTGGAACTCGAATGGTAGCCCCTTAACACTCTTACTCGGCGATCCAGCGTCCTAACCCGCGTAGCTCCCAAAATGGGTAGCGTGGCCCTCCTAGGTTTGGTGGTTAATTGTCAGCCCAGTTTGTTGGAAACATTACTTTTTATTCTGCCTTCTCCCTGGTATACCGTAAGGAATGCTGACACTCCTTATGTTGTCAGCGCATATGTTCTATTGTTTACTAACTAATCAAAACACTTTGCAATACTTGTTTTGTCACTTAAGCCTCGTTTATATTGTAACACAACATGTTGGCCAACACGATCCCAAAAAGTTATGTTACAGTATAAACGCATTCCCAACTTGTTGGGAATGTTGGCCAACATGTTGGTGTTGGGATAGCCGGTCAGAGCCAACAAGTTGTGTTGGGTTATGTTGGATCATTTGTTGGAGATAATAAATGACCAACCCAACATGTTGGTTGAGTTGGGAGGTTCTGCGCATTGCGCTATCTAGTCGAGTCAGTCTCTAGCCTTAGCGACACACGTGTTTTGCTTTTAACATCGGTGTTTGTATAAATGTGTGGTCATGGAATGGAACAAGGCTAATACAGTTAAACTAATTTATTTATATCCAAAGTATTTTTTTCTTTGTAATGTTAACTCGGCTGAACACAATAATTCTAATAATCGAGGCGATGCACTTGCTGCAATAGCTAAGGTTTTTGATATCGATGTGTCAGTAAATTCTGGCATCCGGGCTTGATATCTACGTGAGCTGTTAACACAATAAATGAAGAAACGGCAAGTAATACCTCGTTATTCATGGCTAGAAATGTGTAGACTGATTAAAAAAAGGCGGAGGACCCAGGATCTTGGTCCAACAATTTGGCGACAGTAAACGCAGCTTACTTTTCTTCATGTATTGTCTCCCAACATGTTGGGTCCAACTTGTTACATAATAAACTAGGCTTTACAATCCACAGCACAACAAATGTTACACAACCACGCCTCAATTTAGGCGGTGTCGATTACACACAATTTGTATAATTTCTGCAATTTTCAAAACAATCATCTTGGTCGCAAACAAATGGAAGATTTAAATCTCATAAAAAAACTATTTTTTTATGCTGCACTAAATGGAATAAATTCGTTTTCTTTTGTTTACATATTTTATACAATTACACGTTTCAATACAATTAGGCGGGTTTTTTTTCGCGATTGTTCTGGTATCGCTCTTTACGACCAAAGCGTTTTCGCGGTCCTTGTATCGTGGCTGGTTACGAGTGTTTATGATAGAGACGATACAAAACTCGGTTTGGTAACGCTTTCCTTGACCAAGAATACTATGGTTTTATGAGATGTACATTTATGGGTTTCAACATGTCTGAAAACATTGTAGTTGTAGTTAAATTATTCTGCTATTTTTTTCCGAGCTTCTTTTTTCTCAGAATTCGATGATGTGTAAGTTTTTTTCAATCGTGTTTTTATATTTATGTACGAGGTCTAGAATTACAGCTTTCTCGTTTGAATTGTACGGTACAAACCTCTTGGTGTACATTTTTAACCGATAAAATGAAAGTCAAGTTATAAGTTGTAATAAATGATCTTAGGCAAAGCGCGTTCTAAAACTCCCCAAGAGGATTCAAACCCATGTTTCAAACTGTTGAGTCACGCTACGTTGCCAAATATCATCGCTAATACAAAATTGTTACCTATCAACGAGAAGTCTGGAAGTCACCTAGGTAGTGACTATAGGAAGGCTTGGCAATCTGATCTCGGGCAAGCTGCCAAGTTACATGATTGATAAAATATGCGAAAAGGTAAGGCTGCAGGTTCCCCATCCCTGACCTAAGCGCTCCATGGCGTCTGCCCGCATTCGAGCCATACAGACCGAACCTTCTGCGGGTAGTGTGTGTCATGTGGCCAGCAAAACTAACCATCTTGTGGTTAGTCTCAATTTTATAGACTAGAGCCGCTTCTTTTTCATTCAAGAAGCTCATCATTTGTCCTCAGTTTAGTTGACCACATTACAGACCTACTGCATGACTGTATCACAGAAAATCTGTAAGTGCTGGGGATTGAATCCATGACCTCTAGATCGATAGCCAGGAACTTTGACGACTAGAGCACAAAGGAGGTTCCTAACCTCTAGACTATGTCATAAAACATACCCTGTTTAATATTGAGCTTAGACTGTAGAGCTGGCCACTTTTTGCGACCTAAACTGTATATTCATTTAATACATATTACAGGTTTCAACGACAAAGATTAATACTGTTCTCTAAAATTTAATTTCATTATCACCGCGTCTTACTACCCGTTTGGGTTATACGCACTTATGCTAATGTGTAATGATAGAGTGATTGTGAGATGAAATGGAGGACCTACAGTTTAACGTGGGATCCGAACCACGGTGGAGGCCTAGCATTCCTCAAATTCACAAGTCGTGATTAATACACGTCTTGTCAGAGGTGAGGGAAGGGTTCGGCGATCAGATAAATCTGTGCCGGGACCGAGTATTGAACCCCGGACCCCAGCACAGACGTCTGACACCTTACCCCTAGACCACCAGAATTGACAAATATTTGGACCCAGCAAATTAAATCACGTTTGGAATTATAGGTTTTTTTTCCATGATCATATAACAATTTAGTTCGTCGTTTAGTTTTCAAGGTTGGAAAAGCATCAAAAAATAAGACTTGGCAAGTTTAATTATTTTAGTTAAAAACTTAAATGAATTCACTATTCATCACACAATCACCCTACTAGTACACATTAGCGTAAGTGCGTATAACCCAAACGGGTAGTAAGACGCGGTGATAATATTATTAATAACTGACCGTTTCTTTTTGTTTTGAAAGCTAGGAAGAACCTTTCTTGCGTGGCGTTAACACAATAGTAGTGTCTCTATAGTCGCGCTATTTGATCTCCAAGTGGAACGCTTCAATTGATCACAATTGGATTGAATTCAAGATTGGTACGCGGCGCGCGCAGGTCGATTGTATGGAAACAAAGCGACTGCTGACGTGCGCCATTGGTTCCAATCCCACTTGATTGACGGGGAACTTATTAATGCTTGGTCTGATCAGATGCATTTTAAGCTTTCAGCCTTTTTGAGCTCTACCGTCAGACTACAAGACAAGACCTCGGTGTTGGATAAGTATAGAGAGCGCCTTGATTAAAAAAAATAGTCAATATTTATTTAACATGCACTTTCTAAATCGACTGGTTATATCCACACGCGAGTTACAAACAAACTTAATTTTAGAATAGACATGACTTCCAATCCCTCGGCCATTAATTTTCCACTGTGAAAGGGGAAGCCCCAACATCAATAATAAACATTATACTATCGCCTGGAATCGAACCCAGAGATCCTTAACTCAGTAGGCAGACGCACTACCTACTGAATCAAGGTGTCTAATAAAAAACTTAACAAAATTTACTTTGATATATTCATACGCCAATTCATGTTCTCTACAGCTCTCACTTTTGAAAGATGGACCGTAGCAGTAGTAGTGGCCAACTAGATTTCAAGCGTTAGACTTTAATTTCACCTGGTTGCTTTTGATGAAGTCAGGGCTCGAATCTCGGTCGGATGCATTTTTTTTTCTTATGTAGCTTAGCACTTTGTACTTCTTCATCCTACCGCGCTAATTTGGATGAGTATCCTCTATATTAATACATATTTACTCCTTAAAGCACACAGTGGTGATCACGGAGACTTAGACGTCATCGTATTGTTTGCTTATCCGATGGCGGGGAAGTCGGAATTCAAATTCCGAACGGGTGTAGGACCTACTAAGTTTTTTTCCAAAGTGGTTTCCCACTCTCCCTTTAGGCAAAGGTGGGTACATTTCTTATACACTATTATCCTTTTTCGACTATAATCGTCCGGGTTATCAGCATTTAATTATATTAATGGGATCGGGATGAGGAAATTTGCATTTAGAGAAAGTGTAGCTGCATTTTCGTAAAGGAAGGGTAGGAAAACCTTTTATTAAAAAAAACCAATACACCCGTCTGGAATTCGAGCCTTGTACCCACTGATGTGAGTTTAGAACTGTCCTCTTGGGTTCGTCAGCGGGGAATATTGATCAAACCATTCGCTTCACCTCGGTTGTGAAACATAAATTATGATTAAAGTTTAATTTTTTTATTCCAACACATGTAAGGCACATATACAGCTATATTTAGCACCCACAGCTGTGAACAGGCGTTGCTTCCCTTTCCCTCACCAAGCGTTAATCCTCAGCTAGTCACCACTGACAGTCTCACACGCGACAATGTAGTTTCCCTTTTAACCCCTTAGCGTCTCTTATGCGCATGCGCGTTGAAAATCTGGGTTGACGTGGCGCAATAATGATTGACACGATCTCACAGGATGATTTAACGGTGTAGTAGAGGAGCAGAGATAGAGGTCGACAAAAATAATCTGGGGCTTTGTTAAAGGACCAATATTTGAAAAGATTATTATTTTTGTAGTTCAGATTGTGTTATGTGCATCGCATCCTACTACCCGTCCGGATTACCCACATGTTTACATCAATGAAGTAGGGGATGAGTAAGGTAAAGTTAAGGAGGAAATATACCTCTATTTACGTGGAGGGAGAGTAGGAAATCATTGATGAAAAACCATCCTTACTACACCCACTCGGGGATCGAACCCTGATCTGTCCATCACCGGAAGTCCAGTATATTATGAGTGTAACGCCTTAGACCACTGGTATTCAACCTTGTTTGTTCGTGAACCCCCAGATNCAAATTTTTACCCTCCCCCCTCCCCCCCCCCCCCAAGTTTTTGGTGCATAATATAAGTTATGAATATACATCTGAGAGAGAGAAAGAGAAATGGCGTTCTCAGATCGTATGTCCCTCACATCTGGATGTCTTGTGGCTAACCCTAAAACTGGCCCTGATTATTCCTTGTTCATCCTGAAAATAATATATAAATGTTTTTAATTTTACGTATTCCCTAAAATAATGGTTTCCAAACTGTGGTACATGTACTACAAGTGGCACGTAAAATTATTCCCGGTTGTACGCCGTGAGAGGCCAAACAAAATAAGCAAATTTAAGTCGTAAAAAGAAGGGGCCTCTTTAAATATTAAAAATATATTATGACCAAGTCCAATCAAAAGTAAAACAGATTTAAACAGCGGTTGGAGGGATGGCAATATTTATTCAAGCTTAGGCAGCCGCGCAGTCTATGTTATTATATCCTAGGGCACCATTAAAAATGTACTGAACTAGTAAATATTCTGCTTCATCTTGGTGGCACTCCAAATCAGAGAAATTTTTGGGGTGGTATGCCATTCAAAAAGTTTAGGAACCGCCGCCCTAAGACGTCTTCGTGCACCTCTGAGTGTACGCGTACCCCAGGTTGAACACCACTGCCTTATATCATTCGACCACTGACTAGGAGATGTAAAATTGTTCTCGGGTGTGAATAAGGGCCGTAAGTAAATACAGTCGAGATTCGGACCAATCCCTCATTCGACCTGTGGCGAAGGACAGACACAGAGTAATGTAAAATCCACTTTTATGGTTTCGGACACACATATAACATAAACATTCATCAAAATCTCAAGGTCGAAAATTTTCACAATTATAATACTTTCTCTTGATATAAGATAGTAAAAATCCAATTTTTTGGGAGAAGGAAAAAAATTTAAAAATATAAAGTTGAATAAAAATGACAAACATTAATTTAATATTAGGGTAAAATCTCCATGGTAATAAAGTGGATTATACGTCTATTATAAAGTATACATTTATTGATGTTTTGATCATTTCTTGTTATCATGATGACGTCACAAAGTTTAGTAAAGACAAAGTTTGAGTGGTGTCACTTTTCTTTCTCAACTTAATTTAGTGTTTATTATTTGTGACTCTCTTAATAATAGTTATGTCACTTTTCCTGTTCATTTTAGTTAGTTTTTTCTTATTTGAGACTCTTTTAACTCTAGTTATGTGACATGTCAAAGTATGTGGTTTTTCCTCTCCAACACTGTTCATAGTGGAATGAGTGCAAAGTCGGTTCAGGATAAAAGTGATCAGTATGGCCTAAGGCGCTACTCTCGCAATAGACAAGACTGCCGATGATGGGTAGATCGTGTGGTTCGATCCCATTCGGGTGTACCTAAGTTGGTTTATTCACTCCACGCAAATGCGGATACACATTCTTTAAAGTCAACCCTTCTCATCCCCAACCCATTAGCGTAATTAGTACATAAGTGCATAACCCGAATAGTTAGTATGACGCGGTGGTCACATTTGGAATAACAGATGTGTCGTTTTTACTAGAAGAATTTGGCAATCTCCCTGTGGTATTAACTCAAAATCGCCCATTTTAAAGTTGTGTCACTTTTCTCTCCGAAATGCGGTGTGTGTCTCGCCACAGGACGTTGGTCCGAACAGTATAGATAGTGTCACACGGTCCAATCTAAACTTAGCTCTCTATAAGCTGGTGGAAATGATTCATTTGTCGTCCTGGCAAACGCAAACCCTGCACTTTGCCAGAAAGCACACAAATTGTTGCAATTACAATATCCGCAATGGGTACCTATTTTTATACTGGACGAGATACATATTGCAGTCACGGTCAAATTTTAATAGGGTGGGCATTTTTGAATGCGGGCGTAGAAAGGTGGTAGTGAAGCTGGGAGAGGGGGGTCTGGACCCCCTTTGAAATTTCGTGACACTTTATTTATAAATAAAACAACATATTTCAAGGTAATGAGTCACTTGGTGAAATTAGTAATGTTTCTTTGTTTTCAAAGGTAGCCTTTAGTTGAATTGATGACAAATTTAACCTTAAATCTGGTTATAATAAAGTAAAACGTTATCAATAAAGGAAAAATTTTATTTTAGAAAAGGCTCTTCTTACCGTATTTTTTTCTCAACCCGTCTTTATATCTGACCAACCTATTCGCATTTGTTTACACTGAAGCAATAATTAAGATTAAGGTATACATTTAGAGTTAATGTTCCAGAATTTGCGTGAAAGTAGAGTTAGAAACCTTCTAAGGAAAAACACACTAGGAATCCCCGTCAATGATTCTAACCCCGACTCTCTTGTAGTGGTAAACTAAAGAGATTATTTTGACGCCTTAATCTGCTTGCTCACTAACGCGGGTTCCTACCTTTTTCTCGATGTTTAATTGTGGATTCACACGTTCGCCGAAAACAAGCGCAGAACAGAAACGTGGTCACGTGACGCGCTCTTAAGCCAATCACAAGATTTCCACTTAATCGGCGCGAGCTGTTCTGCTGAAGTTTAACTATTCTCTACTTTGTCCGCTCTGCTCGAGATGTTAGGCACAGGTGAACTAATCAAATCTCAGAACCAACCATCTCAAATTAGTGCGCATGCGCTCTACAGCTAGAAGCAAGCAGACAGCTTCGTTGGCCGTTGTGAGGAGATTTGAAATAACCCGTTAATGTAAAGCGTGTTTATTGACGTATTGGATTGTACCACGACACAGCATTATAATTTCTAAACAAACATCGGCACAATGATCTAAAATATATGTTTATCCACTATAAAATAAAATATGTTGATAATCAGCTGTTTTAAAGCTTGCAATGCATCATGGGTCAACTTAAAGTGTGTGAATCGCTGCGCCACTGATGCAGATTCTGCTTTCTATTTTCGGCGAACGTGTGAATCAAGCTCAACTCTAGTCCCTGTTTTAATTTGTTTTTAGTCTACTTTAGTGAGTTTATCTAATCGAACACAATGAGAAGGTTGAATTCAAGAACCCAGTTTTTTGTTTAAAGAGAAGATGGTTATACACATTTATGGGGGGAAGCCACCTCATCGGGTAACGAATCTCAGACCAAAATCATCACGCTGGTACGCACCTCAATCTTCCGGTTGTTGTTTATTCTTTCCTCTGAGTAATGAAGGGTCATACCTAAGTTATTATGAAGGTCTCATTATAGCTGGCATTGTAAGCCCGATGAATTATTTATCTTAACCTAAAGCGTCCCCGCCTTAACCCGTCGACACGGCCTCGCGAATAATAAATCCTCCTGGCGGGGACATTTATTACCACCTTGGAAATGTCCGCGCAAGTCGACCTACGTTGAGTAATTTCCGTGAAACGTGTCCGCCAGCTCCGGTACTTGTTGATCATTTCCTAAACACTTTGTAAATTATCAAGGAAAATATAATGTGGTGTAAACATATTTAGAGGCAAGGGCAGCCCATTACTTGTCCAACTCTTTAGCTCAGCTGGCAGCTCGTATACACATTCTGAGCTGAGGGTCCTGGTTTCTATTTACGACACGATCAAACAATCCTATATATTATTTATGTTGTCAACATCCCCTTTTCTCAACTAATACAAAGCCTACAGTGATGAATAAGGTATCAGTGAATAAGATTTTTTTTATCGACTTCTGACATAGCATACTCAGTTTACGTTAAAACACACTGTCTGTTTAAAATTTAAGTTAAAAAAAGTTGCCTTTGCAATGACTATCAATAAGTCTCAGGGACAAACGCTTCAAAGAGCTGGATTGTACTTGCCAAGTGCTGTATTTACTCATGGATAACTCTATGTAGCCTTTTCAAGACTCACTAAATCTAACAATATTTTTGTATCAATTACCGAAAATGACAGACAAAAAATTCAAGATGATTTCATTCTGACATCAAATATTGTATACAAAGAGGTAAATTATAAATACGTTCACATTAATAAACTCCCTTTGCTATTTCGTGTATACACTTCTCTGAGTATTTAATTTTANGGGGGGAGAGGGGGCAAGGTTGAATGTGCGAAAGTTTCGCAAGGGTTTACTGGTAACAATTATTATTAATTATTCCTGAAAATAGGTTTCTTCTTTCACATTAATAAATTAACGGCATGGGGACTGAATATTGTGTCGGTAATATTATGCACAAATATTAACTACTACGTTAGTAGGCTGTGGATGAGGAAGGTACAGTATAGAGAAAATGTACTCGCATTTACGTGGAGTAAAAGAAGGGAGCTATTTAGGCAAAACCACACTCGGTACATCCGGCCAGGTTTCGAACTCCTAGTTACCCATCATCGGCAAACCAGACTAACTAAGGTTGATGTTTTAATCGCGTGTCCATCGACATTGGTCCTAGGGTTGTTAGTTTGTAACTCATATTCTGATATCAGATGGTTCGCAAAAAGCAAACGTTGAATCCCTTAACCAAATTAAATAATTATAGTTGTGTGCAACTGAGCGTTGTTTTGCACATGTGGCAGATGTGGCTTTAAATTAATTTTCTCCTCCATAAGCCCGCATATGGGGTCACATGGTCTAAGGCAAGGCCGTAGCCAGGGAAGGGTTTTGGGGGTTCAAACCCCCCGCGAAATTTTATGAACAGAATATATATGGCTTTATTTATGGTTCAAACAATATTAAAATTAAGATACAAATACAAATTAGGGGGCTGTGTTACCATAAAAAGCACTTCAGAGAGCTTCTATAGGTGTTTAATATTTCGAAATTTTCCTAGCCTTCGGCATTTTGGGGGTTATTTTACCATGAAAAACCCACTTCAGAGAGCTTCTAGAGCTGTTTATAATTTATAATTTTTTTTAGCTTCCAGCAATTGGGGGATGTGCCCTCCAACCCCCCCCTGAAATTATTGGCTGGCTACGGCCTTGGTCTAAGGAGTCAAGCTTGAATACAAAACACACACATATATATATATAAAGAGTGCAGGGGGAAAAGGGAGAAAGTCACATTACACACATTTTTCAGGACAACTCTTATATTTCAAGCCCGGAACCTTTTAAGAACCCCAGCAAACACTTTTTTTTATGAATTTAAATATGACAAAGACCTCTTTAACCATAATCTAAAGTGCATTAGAAAGATCTTATGATTGTCTAACAGATTGAAGCGCTAACTCAATTTGAGTTAAAATTGGTCTTTCCCTCCTTTTCCCTTGCATACTTTATGTGTGTGTATATATATATGTATATATATAAAATCATTGAAGTTAAGCTTGCAATATACTGGATAGCTGGTGACGATTAAGTTGAAGTTCAAATCTGAGTCAGTACTTAAGTGTGCTTTCCCCATGAGTGATCTATCACAGTGGGTTACTATCCCTCTCTACACGCTAATATGGATGTACTTCCTCATCCTTATACCTTAAAATCAAGCATTAAATAACTTTGTGTTGAACCTGATTGTTTAAACAAATCCGAAGGTAGGATGGAAGGGAAGGAGAGTATTTTTACACTTTTTTTTATAACAAATTACTTTTTTTTAACAAAGTAATTAAATATTGCTTTAAAAGATACGTTTACTTTAATTTTCTACACATGGTAATCTCACCTCAGCGTTTTATTTAAAATATTTGTCATCATGAGCATCTTGGAATTTGGACAGTACTTTTTCTATTCATTTACAAAAATTAAATTCCGCAACGCCCATGACAAATACTCAAAAACTGTTGAGATTATTGTGTATAAAAATTAACTAAACGTATCTACTAAAGCAGTATTTTATTTATTTTAGTCAAAAAAGCTTATCTATAACAATATTTTCGATATGGTTATGGATTTTGGTTACATATAAGTTACTAAAAGATATTACAAAATTTGATGTCCAAACGGAATATAAAATAAATATAGAGATTGGACGTTCGCGCTCGTGGAAGGACTGGCTTAACTCGTGGAAACTTAGACCGATGGAATTGACTGATACGGCTCGCGACCCCTCACAGAACTTGATCTCGGAAACCTGGGCTCAACGGACTCTCTCTAGGTACAAGTGCTACTGATGACCCGAAGACGTAGTCTGCTATAATGCGGCGTCCGGCAGCGTAACTGCTTGCGATATTGATGAAAATGTGACAGCCCCGATGTCAACAAATAAAAGTCTTTTATAGCCTGCTTTGGCCTCTTTCCTTTCCAACTAGAATGAACATTGTTATGAGTAGTCAGCATTCCCCTTTATATATTTCTAGTTTGTTACATCATATTCTCTAAGCCAGTGCTTTTAAGCACGTGCAGCCAATAAATATATATATTTATATATAAGCACCACGTCCTACTACCCATTCGGTTTACGCGTATATGGATTAACCATACTAATGTCCTAAATTAGAGTAAGGCCTAATTTATAGGAAGTGTACCTGCATTTGCGTGGAGTTAGATTTGAAAATCATTTAGGGAAAGCCACCCTCATTACACCCGACCGGGATTTGAGCCCTATCATCCCGTCTGCCTTAGAGCATGCGACCATCAAGGTGGGTTCTGAGGGAATATATATATATAACATTTTCGTTCCCTTCCATCGCACTTTAAAAAACCCCCACTAAAGCGAAATAAGAAAAATGTATCTCTCTGTTGAATGTAGGGTCAAAATATTTCTAGCGCTCCTTACTCAAAATGTTTTCATTATTTTCTCAAAGAAGTGTTGTCTACATTCTTCTACAAGACCATTCCTCGATAGTATGTTTATTTGTCTGGGGGAGTGGTATTCAATCTTTTTTTTATTTTCGCGTACCCTCAAGTATAGTTTCTCTTCAACTTTGTAACCCCAAAATTGTTGGTGAATAAGGAAAAAAAAAAAAAAGTTACATCCAAAACAAAGTATTAAGTAATAAATGTTATCCTAAATGAGAAATATACAGATGTAAAAATATATATATTTAATCTTGCGTAGGCTACTCCCTAAGATGTATTCTATTTGCGTACCCCTGGGAATTTAATATATTAACCTTATAAAATGATACATTTATATATATACATATAAAATAATAATAAAATATATTTAAACTAATATAATATACAAAATACATTTTTAAACATTAAATTATTACTATTTTAAAACTCATGGAAAATTAATCAGAAACATTTAAAACAAATAAAAGTACTATAAGTTTTGTATGAAGTAGAATCTTCTTTTTTAGAACCCCAGGTTGAATACCAGTTGTTTAGGAGACCCTTGGCGATGCCTCACACTTGGCGAAATGCCCGCTCAGTCACCAGACGACGGTCAATTTGTTCCGACCTTCCCAACTATCATAGCAACGGGGTTACAGGAAAAAAACCACTAATGTCGTTTCAATCTCGATGGAGATAATTATAAAATGTTTAAATATCTGTTATACATGGCTTTTACAAGTTAGACTCTCAGGACTTCGGACCGTTGCACTTGAAGTGAGTGCACTTTGAATTACCCGTACACCACCTGCTTTCAAACTAATTTGATTGTCTTACTACTCGTACGATTTGATTTGCATACTTATATTAATGAGGTAAGGATGAGGAAGGGAGAGTCGAGAAGAAATTTATGCACATTTTTATAGAAGGAGAGGGGAAAATTATTTTGGTAAAAAAAACCTACCTTCGTTACAACCGACCGTGAATCGAAATCCGATCCCTCCGCCAATTCCAACTCAAGTTTATCGCTAGAGAGACACCTATATAGAACGTACAACCACCTCATTTAAATTTCTTATAAAATACTTTCGTATTTAAATGTAAGATTACACGAACGGTGTGAACGATCAACTATCATGGATGATATTAATAGAACTAATAGCAATCAGGAAAACTTGAGTGTATTATAAAAATAGCGCAGGTCGTTTTTATTCAGCAATGTTTAACCTTTCATTTTATAATTTGATGAATGGGAGCCAACCCACTTTTACACTAGTATATTTTTGGCCCTTGACATCAAATCAGCCCTCTGCCCAGAGATCCGCAGGCAAATGGGTTGAGATAAAAGTGACAGATTCACAATTAAATTAATAATTTTAAATTGGTACGGCTATTACCTACACTACACTACACTACACTACAATCTAACTTATGTATTTAAAAAAAAAATCAAGATTCATGTTTGTCAATGTGATCGAGAGCCTCACTTAGTTCTATTTTTCACCGTTAAGTCAAACTTGGGAGCGGGGGTACCTCACTATCCACAACGAGACAACTTGGACATCATGCTGTTCTGTTGACGTTTCTCTCTCACTCTATTATTTACTTTAAGATATTCGCAACACACGTGAAACAAAATGTTCTGGTACGCTTGAGTCCTATTTATATCTAATCCAAAGAATAGATTTAGAAAAGAAATAAAAATGTAGAACTTTTAAGTTGAATGGGGAAAACCTACCTCCTTCTCCTCTCAATGCAACAATTCGTGATTGAATTTCGGCATCTCTGCCAATTTTAACACATTAGATTTATGTAATTCCATTTTCAATTTAGCGTACAAAATACTGTACATTAATTAGCTTGATCAACAAAACAAATAATACCTCAATGCAAACATTTATTACTAACGCTCTTTAATCAATTCAGCTAAATCGTGAGCTTGCCAAATATTTTGCATAACGCCTATGACCAATGTTCTTCTCCTACATGGTCACGTGTATCATTAATATCACTAACTAATTGTATATACTATATTAAAATAATCGGAATTTTCTTTTGTTGTGTTTACGTTTAACGAACGTGTCAAATGTATAGTCTCAACCTAAGACATCTAGAAGTAGGTCTAACCTAATACTTTTAAATATTTATATGTGATTTGATATTTAGTGTCAGATATGTTTATTTTGTGTATGTATATTGAATTAATATAATTATGTTTATTGAAACATCCCAAATCCGTAAGAACGTAATGTAATTGTAATACCTTTCAATTTCCATAAACTTTCTCACTCTCCATATTGTTTACGATTATACCGCCATGAACGTTCTTCTAGAATTTATTTAAGGTCGTTCCATATTTACATTTCCTCGTAGCAAAGAGATAAATGTTTTTTGTTTTTGAAATCTCTATGGTAATGGAAGCCGATAAAACATGCATTCTGCTATAAGTTATGACAGGTGGTCATTCAAATATAATATGGTTTTCCTTGAGTGGTTTAAGATGAAAATATTAGTGGTAAGCATTTAAGTGACCAGAATATTTCTATAAAAACCTTTTAATGCGTAATTTACTACTATTAAGTTCTGCACAACAGAAGATAATAAGTGCGTTTATGTTGCAATTAGAAAAGTCACAATGCACTGCTTTAATAGTGTATAGTTAAAAATAAAAAAGTAGGTACGAGTAGGTCTTGTTTATTAGTGTTTACTCTTATATACTTGTGCTAAATTCTGAAATTAAAATACATGTGAAAAAATTATTCAGAGAAATCTCAAACAAAGTAGACTACCTACCATACTAAATTGCAAAAAAGATGTTTTATAAAGTTAAAATTTAATTTAGTTTAGAAGAATTCAAATATATTAAAATGTATAACTTTTAAAAGTTACATTTTATTAATTCAATGTAGAACTCTAATACAAAAATATAAATACTAAATAGTACTTATGGTCTTTGAGGTACATTTTTATAAATATGTTTTATATTTTGTTTACAGAAGTCTTATTATTTTCAAGAGCTACCATAAACTGCCATTCAAACTAAGTTTCCATGTCTGATTGGTCAAGCAATTCTGGTTGTCTAAGTGTCATTGGCCCTGGATTTTTGGCACAACATCCTGCAAAGGACTGTCTTTGGAGCAGAGATTCGAATGTACAAGTAAGCTTCTTTAGTTTTATCTTGATGTTCATTTCCATTTTTGTAATTATGTAATAACACTTAAGATTCCCATCTTATACAAGACTGAAAAGTAAACAATTGAGGGTGTCTGAGCAAAATCATGATAACCCTCACAGATTTATATGGGATATTTACAGTATTTAACTGTCTATAAAATCTGTTAATCTAGCTATAAAATATTTGTTGATATTAACTATAGGTATCCTCAAAAGAACGACAGACTAAAAACAAATTGTTGTTTAAGAGGTATAAGCTAGGTACCAGAAATTTTCAACACCCCATCAACTAACCTGAACCCTCTTCATTAAAAAGAGATATCAAATCCACTTTTTTACAGTAAAAATATTTGTCTTTAATCATGTCTGGTCATTTTTTCACTATTAAATTTGAGTTTAAGTGAAACAATCAAAATAGTAACAGTAATAACAATTTACACACAAATGAAGCAAACCTTTTATAAAACAGCAAAAATATTTGACTGAACACTTCTTTTAAACTGCAAGGGGACAATGTTATGAAAATTGATGTTTGCACTCATCCACCAGACAGCAGTTTTAGTAAAGAAAAGTGTATTATCAAAGATAACTTAAAAAATACAAACTTTTTTTGATATCAACAATCATAACATTTTACCAACTATAAAAGGGTAGGTAGGATTATTAGTATTATTTTATTTGTATTTATTGGTAGGTACTGTCTTTTAAAAGAAACATCTTCTGATATGACCTGACATATGAACATATTAAAGTAGGCCTAATTTTTTTAACTGTCGGATAAGCCTACTATTCTTCCTACCGTGTCCCTACTATAGATAGTCAACCGTTCCATCAACTTAGTCTCACTGAATATACGTCTATTGCAAGTTTGTGAAGATGTTTTGTATATTAAAATAAAATTAATCATAATTTTTATACTAGCATGCATTAATTAAATTTGAGAACCCAAATTAAGAAAGGCTGGATTAATTCTATCTTAACTCTGTTAAGGTGGGGATGTGGGGAACTTGAGAAAAGGCCAGTGTTTTTGCAGTTTTTATAATAAAACACTTTTTATGTCAAAATAGCTAAAATATTGCTTCAGTACAAACATAAAAGTTTCATTTTTTTCCCCCTCCATGGTGATATCATCAATAATTCTTGAATATCCATGAGCATTGCAGTATTAAATGACAAACTTTTTAAATTAAGACAAAAAGTTGTCATTAAATTCCAGGACACCCTTGACTGATATTCAAGAACTTTTGATGTTACCATGTGAAGAAAATTAAACTCGCTTTACTGAAACAATATTTGATTTATTTTGACCAAAAAAATGTTTTACTGTATAAACTCTAAAAACAACTGACCCTTCCTCACATCCCTTGCATTCCCACCTTAATGTGTGGGACAGGGGTGCCTTTGATAAGATTATTTCTCTTCCTCTTTTCTTTGTTGACTTTGAGACTCAAAGTAGTTGAGATACCTTAATAGCACTAATATAAAACACCTCGTTACTTTGAACAAATACTGACTTTCTTTGTGTGTTTGTTAGTAATAAAGTTTCATCTTACAGAATTTGAAAGGCAAATCTATTACAGTGACATCTCTTAATAGCGAACACCTTTTGGAACCAAAAAAATTACTGTTGCTAAGAAGTATCCGTTATTAGGAAAAATAATTTTAAAATGTTTAAAAATAATAGGCCTACTGCTTGAACACAGTTTAACCTATATGGGAATAAAAACTTTGGATATTAAGTAAAACAGTATACATAATTACTGCACTGTGCAGTAGTGTATGCAGGATGGCTAGTAAAAATATATTGTATGTAGCACACTGTTGTAAACAACCTAGATGACGAAAAGTAAAGAAAATAAATTTAATCATATGTTTATTATTTAATTATGTCTAATTTGAAACTTTTCCAGCTATCCAGTAGGATTAAAGTCACTTAAACACAACTCTTTAGCTATTTCCAATGCCTTTTCACGAATGATGTGCCAGACAAAGGAATGTTATTGGCTTTAGCACGACAGAACCATTCACATTATCAACAGATTGTCCTTACTTTTTCGAAAATGCTCTTTTACTTTGGTTTTCATTTTTGGCCCAAGATTTCAAAATTTTGTTTTTATTATTCAGAATGTCACTTTATTTGGGTTTTCCCCCCATCAAATTTAGTGGCCAAATCACGAACACTTAACTTTTCTTTCTCACTCACTTTCACAACCACTATTTTGTCTTCAAAGTTAAACACTTATGGTTTGAGACATTTTAAGAACCAACAAAACGTACCACTTAAATAAAATTACAAATTAGAAGAATCAAAAGTTTATTCACTAAGAGCGACCGAGTATAGACTAAACATTTCGAACAACCCCTGCTAATGACCCGGAAGGGGATAGGGGGAAGCTATGACCTTGAAATACCTTATTTATTTATTTGTACTAGTAGGCTATTTTATAAACTTTGACTAGAGGGGGAAGGCAACACTGCTCACACTTCACTTGAGACAATGACAATCCTAACATTCCTACAGTAAAATATATGAACTTATGTTTTAAATTTTTGTCCGCTTACTAAAGATTAAGCATAAAAATATGCATCTCTGGCAGTGTTCATTTCTGTTATTGAGAAAGTCCGTTATTGTTAAGTTGTTTCACTGCAAGAGGCCATTTTATTTTGCCGAGGAAATTAAACTGTCCGCTATATAGAAGATTTCACTATTCAGCGTGGTCCTTTAAGGGAGATTTCTGAAGTAATCAAACAACCGCATAATGAAAGAAAATACTCGTCTTAGGCCTTGATATACTTATAGTCTTAATAAACCCCATTTTATTATGTTGTTTTATCACTCATACGGGTATATTTTCACTTAAGTACAGTACATTAACCTACCTACACTAAATTCAGGTAAGCTTATAATATAATTTTTATTTATGATTGTTAAGTAAACATTTTTATTTATTTTTCATAAAAAACAATGTTAAGTAGTATTACACCAGTGCGGTATCTACAGTAGCCCCATGACTTCTTTGGTGTTGACTGACAGTTCACAGCGGACTTCTGACAGTCAACATTTATGTATATACCTAAATTTTGACTGTCAGAAGTGACAGCTGCTAAACACATGTTTTTTGCAGATTATATGGTTCGACGTAGGGATACACAATTTGGTCTGGTAACTTTTCAAAGCCGCCAACTGTCAGCTGTGAGCTGTCAGTCAGCACCAAAGAAATCATGGTGCTACTGTATTAACCTTCGGCTGCTTGTAGGCCTACATCTTATTAGCAATATTAACTTAACTTTGCATGGCTGCTGGAACTCTCTAATCAGATTTTAAACCTTAAATCCTCATCAAGATTGCCTTCATTAGTGTTTTTTAGACGGCAATTGCCTGAATGACACAATATTTTCAAAATTATATTTTGTCTCTTAGCCTAAATACAAATAAAAACTATAATGGAATATTTGAATTAGTTAACCTTACCTTTCAACCCATTGAAACTAGAAAATAAGCTTTAAAAAATATAGTAATAAATTATGAAACTGTTATACTACTTTAAGTGAAAATAATCTGAAGAAACTTTTGAGTATTGTAACAAAAAACTAATCTAAAAACAGAAGTAGTTTGTAATAGTGACTTTTAAAATTAAACCTAATAGATGTGTAGTAAGAGAGGTCGGGTGACCTGGCGGTCTAGGAGTAAGGTGTCAGACGTCTGTGCTGGTGGTCCGGGACTCAATCCCCAGTCCTGGCACAGATTTATCTGATTGCCAAACCCTTCCTTCACCTCTGACAAGATGTGTATTAATCACAACTTGTGAATGTGAGGAATACCAGGCCTCCACCGTGGTTCGGATTCCACGTTAAACTGTAGCTCCTCCATTTCATCTCACAATCACCCTAACATTACACATTAGCGTAAGTGCGTACAACCCGAACGGGTAGTAAGACGCGGTGCTAATAATAATAATGTAGTAAGAGAGCTAATATCTCTTTTAAAAACACAATGGACCTATTATGAAGAGGGTATAGACAAATCACATGTGGAATCCCTTGCAGTGCACTTAGATGAGATTAAAACCTTGACCTCCCTGATACTGGCATTCTTGCTATCCATTCTATTGAGTGATTGACACGTTAGTTTGAGTGCAAACCGATGAAAGTCATGGAAAAATATAACTAGGGCAAGTGTTCAATCTAAACCGAATCTAGGTCAGCCTAACGGAACTACCAGTAAAAATGTCTTGACACTCTCATTCCAGCACCTATGCATTGTTTTTCTAATTTGAATCTCTTTATTTTTAACATCTTGGCGCAATATTTAACTCAATGTTATTATTTTGCCATTTGTTTGTTTAGTGCTTTTTTTAAAAAAATTTGGTTGCACATATATATTATGTTGTTTATTTGCTAGACGTTTAGAAGATTTCAAAGTCCACAATAGTGAACTTCCAGTTTCAAGCTCTTGCCTTTAAGCAGTCTTCTATCCTCGGGGAAAGAGCGTAGGCTGGTAGGTTTGCACAGTGTTTCTTTCTCTTATCATTTTCCGTGTGGTGGCGGCAAATGTAATTCTGGATTAGCCTCTATTGCAGTGTTTCTCAAAGTGTGGTTCTGGGCCCGCTGCTGGTCCGCGGTAACCTCTCGGGTGGTCCATAGGATCCCAGGAAATTTCATAATAAAAATTTCATAATGAATGTTGATCACATATAATATAACATTTGAAATGCTACAGATTAAATATGAAATATTCATACTATCTTGTATCTCTTTTCTTGATGGACACAAGTTATATAGAAAAGGAAGGCTGTAAATTATTTTTCAGAAATTATGAAGCTTAGAATCTTAAAAATAATCAAAAACCTATTACGTACTAATTTTTGTAATTCTATTATATTTTTATTCAACATTTCATTTTATAAATCAATGTTTGCCTGGTATTTATAGTCATAAAATGGAATTGCTCTACAATAATTTTCCTGCATAACTTTTAACCTTTAGGCCTACCCTCCAGGGCCTTGGTGGTCCCTCAATGCACATGACTTCCATTTTGGGCTCTTCCATCATCAAAACTTTGAGAAACACTGCTAGAGACACTATATAATGTGTTTTGATTGATTTTGCTATTTTTGAATGTTGCACTTTTTTTTTATGCTTACACACAGAATTATTGCATGAGTTCTTATGTCATGTTTCACCCCAGTATGTTACTAGATGTAACACAGCAATAGTTAGTGGTTTTTCCTAAATAGTTTTCCACTCTCCTTCCACACAAATGCAGGTTCACTTCCTCTAAATTCAACCTAACCAATTCCTAACCCATTAGTGTAATTAGTACTTAAGCGTATAATCCGAACGGGTAGAGAGACACGGTGCTAAGATAATAAAAAATTATATTAAAAATAATGTAAAACATTTGTTTTTAATTAAAACAATTGATGTGAGTAGTAATTTTTATGATGTGTTTTATCTTTTAATGAGTCAATTTTTTGTTCATAATTTCAAAATAATGTCTTCAGAACTTAAATTTTGCATAACACACTTATAACTTTTGTATTTATTCTGATTTCTAGTGAAATTAAATTAAGAAACAGTAATTATTTAATGTATTCAATTTAAAAACATGTTGTTACCTTTAAATTTGACAAGATCAACTTAAATTTGTGTTAGTAAGTTGTACTAGTTGATTACTATAAAAATATAAACAAGTTGGGTAGGCTTAGGTTGGTTGGCATGCTGAACGACTTTGCAATATTACCTCAGCACAACATTACTAAACGGTTGCTGACCCCCTTTGACCATCGAAGGGAGTGTGTAGGCTTGTTCATTAAACACAATGTTGCTACCCATACCTTATCATTATTAAAAATAATTGCCTGCATTGTTGGGCATGCAGACTAAATGTCGAACTCATCTGGTCTGGTTTGCCGATGACTGAGAGGTTGGGGCTTAACCCTTGACTGAGTGTACTGAGGATTGGGTTTCTTAATTTCCCACATTCCCTCCACTCAAATGAAGGGACATTTCCTTTAAATTTATTTCTAGCTCATTCCTACTCCACTAGCATAATAATCATGGTAATAAGGCGAGTTAAAATCTAAATTAAAACAGTTTATTAAGACAACTGACTATCTTGTCTTACTTTCAGCAATAGAACTGATAATATGTTTAATGACCATCTCTTTTGTAACCTCAATGAAAATTAAGCTTTGTTCATGCCAATTAAATTTTAATAGTTCTGTAAGTCATAACTGATACCTTCGAATAAAAATAGATAAGGCTTAGCCTTCAAGTTTTTTGTATTATTTTTTATATTGAAAAGCTTAGTAATGTATGTTTCTCATTACTTTTTATATTATACCCAGGGTGAACAGATATCCTTCATTTCTCGAACATGTCCTACATTTCAATCCTCTGTCCGGTGTCGGGGAGGAATTTTCAAAAAATTCTAAATTGTCCTCCATTTTGATAAAAATAAATAAATTTGTCATTTTTTGGTGTTATTTGCTCTCAAAGTGATCTTGCATTTATAAATTCTGCAATAAAATGCAATTTCAGATATCACTAGCATTCTTTGTGCACTTTTGTCAGCAAACTCGCTAAGCAGTGTTCACCTGATAAAATTTGTCATTTCTATTGGATGCATGTATTCCTTCAGCTCAACCATTCACAATCCTAATTCATAAGTTCATCTGAAAATTTGTTTGAACTTAAAATAATATCTGTAATATGGCTATCAATAAAGCACATGACATGAATTTGTACAAGTCCATTTTATACATATATTTTGTAATGTCCTACATTTTGGAAGTCCCTGTCCTCCTTTACGTTAAAGTCATCTGGTCACCCTGATTATACCGTACATAAAAATCCTAAGCTATTATGGAAGGTAAACAATCTACAACATACATGCGACTCGAAAGGCCATTTAGCTATGTATTGTTTGATGTTTTGCACTTCTACTTGCATACACTTTTTAGATTTCCCTACAGCATCTGTGCATATATATTTGGCTGTGTAGGTCTACATGTGTTTTAGAATTCCAGGAGAAAAAAAGTTCCAATACTGTGTTTTAGTTTTGATGTACTGGTATGTATCAACAGTTAGAACCTAATTAACAAATTAATACCTATTGATTTTTAACCATCACAACCATACTTAAAAATATGTTTTTTGTTTATTTTTAAAAAAAAACTATTCAAAGGGACTTTTCAGAAATAATTTAACTCCAAGAGGAGCAGTTAAAGTTAGAAATTAATTAGGAGCATAGCCGCCAATTCATACTAATTTTTCATAAAACTATTTATTCAAAGTATAACGTTTTAGATTTTTTCAGTTTTTACAAATATTGTACATTTTGTTTACCCTGGAAGGTGAAAATTTTACCTCGATGGGTTAAACCAGCAGTCGGCAACCTGCGGGCCGGTTCCAGCCCGCCAACTGATTTTATCTGGCCCACAAAAGATTTAGCAAACAAACATTGTGTTCATAAAAATATACTAATATATAATTACTATATGATAAATATAAAGTTGACATTTTTTGCTCTATATTTTTTTTAAAACCCATTAGCCATACAATATCAAAAAGGTTGCCGATCCCTGGGTTACATTATGGCCCTATCTTAATATTTACACCTTAGTTTCACCAGATGAGGTTAGACTACCATCTTTCAGGATAAACAGAGTACACATTATACTTAAATCTGGTTACGGAAGAGTTTTAATAATTTCCCCTTTTTTTTTCAAATATTTTTATACATTTTTGTTAAAAAGTTGGTAGTTATGGAGGTAGGCAGTTATTAAGGGGAGGCAGGAGTAAGTTGAGATTACTCATCTTGAAAGAAAATTTATATTAAGTATCACATATCAGTAATATTAATTTATTTATAAAAAACCTTTTGATGAGAATACAACAAAAAACATTTTTTGGTGGCCATATTGGTCTAGGACATCATTTTAATGTTAGACTAGACTGCAGATGACAAGGAAAACAGGGTTCGAGTCCCGGTCGGGTGTACTAGGGAGGTTTTCCCCAAGATAGTTTCTATCTTCCTCCACACAAATGTGGCTACACTTCCTCTAAATTCAACTTTCTTAATCCCTAGTATATTAGTTTAATTAATACATAAGCACTAAACCCGAACAGGTAAAAAGATGCGGTGCTAAAAATAATACAATCAATGAAAGAGTTATTAAAGAGATAAATGAAAGTTAGGTTACTCCTGAAAATACTTAAAATCACAAAACATATAAAACAACAAAAATGATTGACAGACTGGCTAGTTAGAATGATGTTATTTTTCAATGTTCCCTAAGTTTATATTAATTTGGTAAAAAAAAAGAAGTTAAAATTGGTTGAGCAAAAGTTAATGATGGTCAAATTGTCCTACTTTCAATCAATATACTAAACTTAATACAAAGTCAAAAATAATAAAGTAATAAAAAAAATATTTTCATTTTCACGGTTAGGAAACGACACATTGCCTAGCCAAATTTTTTCCTCCTCTTTGTTTGCTCCCCTTCACTGCACACCATTTTCAATTTTATTTGCCAAGCGCTTTGTTCGTATTTGTGTGTGTTAACCACTCCCATTGTGTTTGCCAGGACCCAACATAAGTGTATCCTACTGTACAGAAAGAAAACAAAACATTTTGATTGATGGCACATAGTTTGGGCAGATCCAAGGTTCATATGTGCATGAATTCCAGCCATCGCAAAGTAAGCATAGCTGTTGCACCCTTACTGTAGTATTTATATTACATTTTATTGGTTTGCTCTTGCATAAATATCTTGGATGATATAGAACAGGTTAAGCGACTCTTTATATCCTGAACTCTAATAAAGTTGTCAATCTTGGTAGTCTTGAGGTAAAGTGCTTGCTTTAGGGTCCGATGTTTGTGGGTTCAAACCCAGCCGGGGTTGACGGATTTTTCTCGAGCGATAAAAATCTGTAGCATAACTTCCTTTGGAGGGGATGTAAAGCCGTTTGGCCCATGTAAAAGAACCCAGGAAGGTATGTGAAAATACCTTTCACGGAAAAATTGATAGGCCCTTTCGTGCTCCCATATCGAAATTCTCCTATGCTGATATAATAAGTCAGTTCAGAAAGTGCACGTCAAATTAATTTTTTTTAAATGTAATAACGTTATTATAAGAAAGGCAACACTTTTTATTAGCTTGTTTGGTCTAGCTTCTGCAGCACTGGTGAAAAATAATGTGGTATGTATGCCCTGTTCTAGTATTAATACCCGTGGGTATTAAAACCAGATTATTTCATATAATCAGGTATTTTCTGGCTAAACACACAAATAGGGGTAGGGGCCTAAATGTTGGAATCTTATTAACTATACCTAACCTGCTTTGGTGGCCGCATGATCTAAGGCGTCACGCTTAGGTTATACTAGACTGTCAATAACAGGGAGGTCAGGGTTTGAATCCCGGTCAGTTGTATTCTAGGTTTTTTCCAAAATGATTTTACACTCTCCCTCTATGCAAATGAGGGTACACTTCCTCTAAACTCAACCTTCCTCATTCTTAACTCATTAGTGTAACTAGTACATATGCGTATAACCTGGACAGGTAGTAAAACACAGTGCTAAAAGAATATATCTTTATGCATCAAACACCCAATACACTTGTAATAGGTGTCCCAGGGGTAAAATATGTCCATGACATTGATATTCAAATTTAAAAAAATGTGTGCGACAAATTTGTAAAAAAATAATATATGCCTATACACAACTAAACAATTTTCTGCATCACATTTTATTTCAAACATACTTATTTTATACTCATAATAATCGATACAACATTAACAATACAAACGATTTAACACACTATGACACCAGTAGGAGACAACAGGAAGATGTATAACATCCTTGCAAAATTAACTCTACAGCAGCAACCAACTCACGCAGATAATTTAGTACATTATTTTTCAACCATAATATAAACAAATAATCACACACATTTTAAAGTGGTAATAATACCACTTTGTGTTATTCCAAAAACATGTAAATGAAATTTGTGTGAAGCAAGAGCTGTAAAATAGTTCTGATGTCGGAACCTCCACTATGATTTTTAACTCTATTATAAGAGAAAAGGACTTTAGGCATTTAACATGTTATGATAAACACCCACCTTTGTTAACATATTGTTTATTGTGTTTTTAGCCTGCATTGATGAGAATGTATTGGGTGAGTTTAATTAAAAATTTTAACTTAGGTAATGCTGTTAAAATGTACACTTATTATCACAACTTCAGCTTTTGGTGTGGTATCAACTTTATTTTTTACTTGTGTCTAGGGATTTCTATTTTTATTGGGTATGGGTTGGCGTAAGATCTTATATTCCATGTAACATGTGTTAAATATAATGTAATTTCTAACTAGTCTTTACAAATTATGTGTACCTAGTTTAATAAGTAAAACATGTGTTCACAATCTACCAGTAGCCCTTTCCACTGTTACAATTACTAAATTCAAATACTGTTTTTCTCCATTTTTATATTAAAAAAATTGCCCTTTGATTTTCTGGCTAATCATATTAAAAGTAAATTAGAGACCACCTTTAACCAACATGTATTTGCATATTTATGGACTTTAACTCTTAGTAATAATATAGATCAAGACGAAGTCTGCGAGATGATTTTATGCAGCCCTCCTGTGGGTTACGACTTTTAATTTTCACCTGTAAAAGAATAAAACTCTTGTTGCAAAATTTGTGTGCATACCTAACCTCCCAAGCACAACTTCAAGTTCATTTTATTGCTTCAACACTAGATGTCTCATTTAGATATGCATGTTTAGCATGAAAACGTAAGATCTGACCTTCAACTGGAACTGTGTGATTTCCAATCGGGCCCTTTTTATACTGACAGAATCAAAAAAGGAGAAGATTTTTTAAATTATTACCAAGCGAGCGCCAACATTGAGGGACCTTGGACCTAAGATGTGCTCAATGCTCAGGAGCACATATCCTTGCGCAAACACTTTTTCAAGTATGATCTTCATTGACTGATAAATCACTTTCACATTTATTGCAATTGACAACTACAAGCATCGATATTGAAATAGCTACTTTAATAAATGAAAACAAACAACCGCAGAGATCACATTAAAATGAAATCATAAGTTTATAAAAAATTGTATATTGTCTTGTTTCATTAAGAACTTTTTATAAGAAACATGACTTCTTTTCTTTATTACAAAATTTTAGAAGTGTTTGCTAAGCTTGATTGTTGGACTCTCCATACACTGTACTATATTTTAGATTTTAGTATTTGCACTGCATTTATAATTCTGAATGTGGCCCTTGGACTGATCTTCTTTTTGCGATTCTCAGATTACCTAAAGTTGGACAATTCTGATATACATATTTACCTATAAATTTGTTTGCCCCAGATACACATATGACTAGAATTTATTTTTAATCCGTGTTTTAACTATACTTTAATTAGATCCACTGGCCGAATGATTTAACTAAGGCGTCACTCTCATGTAGACTGGCTTGCCGGAGACAGGGTGATCAGGATTTGAATTATGTATTTTTTGACTCATCAGTAATAATTTTAGTAATTTATTATTGATTGTAACATATATTTTTTCCTGTAAACTGACATTATTAACCATAGATGCATTAGTATAAACATTGCAATTAATTGTCCCACATCTTACCAGCTTGGGACCAAACCCATTCAACTTAAGGAACATTAAAAGAAGCTATGTTGGTAGTAATGGTCAAATTAACTCATCCAAGACTACAGGATTAGGGAATGAACGTTAAGGAAACTTGCTGCATTCACATGGAGATATTTATACCCATATATAGAGTGCTGAGATGTAATATAATATTTCGTCTCAGCAGATATAATGTGATGAGTTGACACATTGTGAACTGCGCCTAGTTGGGGTTCAGTACCACCCCTCAGTCACATAGGTACATACCTATAACTGCCATTAATAATCTTACTTGATAACAAATAATTACCAACTTTTTATCATTGTTAGTTGTGAGATTCTATTTGCATTACCTTTACTCGAGGGTTTAACACTTTCCCTGGCACGGGCATTGAATAACGCCCATGAATGCCCGAACATTCCCAGATGCGGGCACAAATCAGCGTTTCATTCCAATAAGTTATTATAATGCTATCTAAAAAATTGCTGCTGGCCCTATGCAAATAGGAAAAGCGCATCAGTGGAATGGGTTAGCAAAGAGTTGAAGTAATTGCTACAGCGATAGGTGAAGGTAGGAAGGGAAATTACATAAAGAAGCAACCCTTATTACAATTATAAATAAAAAAATTATAAGCATGGTGATTTCTTTGCTTTGTTTAAATTTCATAGTCAGTAATCATATTTTAATAATATGGAAATAAAATGTGTATTATATTCTTAGACTCGCACTGGAGGGCATGCTCATCTTGTCTGGTTTGCTGGTGGTGGGGTGTTCAAGGTACTAATCTCGTCAGGGTGTACTGAAGATTGTTTTTCCTAAATAGTATCCTATTCTTTCTAATGCAAATGAGGGCGCATTTCCTCAAAATTTTCTTATTCCTATTCATTTAGTGTAATTAAATGTAATTATCTCATGCAGTTAATAAGACATGGAGCGAAATAAATAAAAAGATAAATATTTGTTTAGCTTAGCTTTTACACTCTATAGCTTATGTAATATTAATTGTACCCCGAAATAACACTAAAGAAAAGCACAGTATATCAAAATGTTTGTTTTGTGACTTGCTGTTTATTTATTGGCTGTGTCTTCTGTGGATACTCCCAGGTACACCTGCATTTATAAAGGGTCGAGATTCAGTTTACAAACACAAAGCAAAGGTCAATCAGATTTTATGTTGTTATTTTAATATTATGGTACATACTGCACATTTGGGTTAGTCACAAACTGATATTTATTTGGCAAGTTACATAAACCATTTTACCATAGAGTGAAGATTAAAATAAAATTTCAAAAGGATTGTATAATGTAAATTATGCTATATATTTCTCTATCACTCGAATGAGATTAAACTGCAAAATGTATAAAATTTTGAGGGGGGGGGGGG
>CABFWB010001065.1:53933-122237 GCA_902151455.1 Timema bartmani | reverse complement strand
GGGGGGGGGGGGAGGACTATTTTAAAGATATAAGACATAGTGACATTGCTGCCGTTGTTTGTTCCAGGAAAGAATGTCTCAAGCGGGTGATGGGCTACACACTTCAAGCTACCTCTCGTGGCGTAAGCTTCAACTAAGCAGGGCCAAGCTCAAGGCATCCAGTAAGACTTCTGCCTTACTTTCTGGATTTGCCATGGTCAGTAGTTGCATTTTAAGATTTCTTTTCTTACATTATATATGTGCTTTTTTCAAACCCGTATGCACACATGCTAAGAATTATTTGTCCTAGGTCTATACACTTTGTCAATAAAAAAAATTCTTATCCCTCTAACATATTTTTAATCACAATATAATGTTTGGTAGGCAAGCCAAGGAAAAGTCTGTAAAACACTGGTTTGTTTATGGGTCGATATGGTGACTTAAATCATGATTTAAATGACACATTTAAAAATAAATAAATCAGATTAGAAATTTCTTGTTTGATTATTTTTTAAAACGTCACACTTTTAGCGTCGAGTTTATATAGACCTGTGAGATCTTAACAAAGTGGAAAATCATATCAAACGTAATAACATTTTAGAAGACAATAACATTCTAGAAGACGAGTTTTATTGATTAAAAAAAATGAGCCCAAAATATTATTTGTGATAAGAGTATTTTGTTAAGAAGCCTTTCTTTCAAATTTGTTTAGCGGTGAAGCTATCATTAAGATGCTACTCCCATCAAATATTATTTCAAGCTAAGTAAAGAGTCCAGCAATTGGAAAGAAAATATTCACCATTTGGTGTAAACTACAATGACTTGTAAGGGTACGAATGAAATATTCAAAAGGTCTAATTCATCCTGTTATTTGACTGGATCTCTATTAGAAAGTTCTGAGCCATTCCTTGTTAGATCTTGGTGCCAACGATAATCTACAAACTTTTTCAGAATTACATCATAACCGCATTTATACTGTACCATTTTTCTAAAATATAAACACTGCAGATATGATGATAGACTATGCCAGTGACTTTTATTTACAAGATATTAAAAAAAAATTGGTTAAACAACTCGTGAACAATATGAACATTGAATAATAAATTTACAAAAATATAACTTTTTAAATGAGTAAAAGGGTGTGTTCACCTAACTCTTTGTTTGTAAATCAGTAGGTTTTTTTTAGGATATGAAAGAAATAATCCATAGGCTCTGTTAATTTATTTAGTGATCTTACTTTCTCCTCATCCTTTGTTTCATGAAAGTGGTCATGATTGCTTAGCCAAATTAGCTATTAGCTTAGTTGAATTGTCTAGTTTTTATCAAGTTGCTTATTTAAATTTTACTTCAATATAATAACCACCTTCTTCGGTGGTCAATGGTCATATGGCCTGAGGTTTCACATTCACAATAGACTTAGGAGGTTCTTTATTACAAATATCTGCTGAACGTCACTAATGTCAACCTATTCAGAAATAATTATTATTTGCTTATCTATACTATATACTTAATCCCCCCACCAGTCCAAACCCTGTTAATCTAAAGCTTCAGATAATCTGAACAAAACATTTTTTAATTAAGAAAAATGTTTTTATAACTTTTCAATGATACAAATTAAATACAAAAATTGTGGTTTAGTGCTTGTATAGTAATTGTTAGTTTAGTTATAATTTATTTGTTTGGATAATCCGAACATCAGCAAGTCTGAACAGGCCCTGTTCCCATTTAGTTCGAACGGGTGAGCTTTAAGTTTATTATCAATAAAAAGTGTTATCAAACAATTCTAATAGTACTTTGCTAAGGATTACTGTATAGTTGGCATTTTATTTACTACTTGAAAGGAAAACATATATTAATAAGACTCTTATGTTTTGGTTTTGATGTTGTGGAAACAAAACATTACAATACATGAAATAATAAATTTAAAAGTATTCTATTCACACTTAAGTAATTGGCCGCAAAAATAAATAAAGGTTTTTTATAACTTAGAAAAATAGCCCTACAAAATATTAGTTTCAGAATAAAATATTTTATTTTGTAAACAGTGCATGAACACAACCAAATACTGTTGTATGATGTAATTTACCTCCCTTGTTTCGGCTGACTTACCATCTTAACTTATGAAGCGAATGCAGCATTTTAGAAGCTCTCTTTTGAAAAGCATTTTTGAGTGAACCACAGATTTTGCTTTCATGCAAAAGAAACATCCAAAAGGTTATTTACTTAAGTTTGTGTTCCATTAATGTGAAATCAGTTAAAATACAAGGTAATTAAAAACAATTTTTTTGTGTGAAAGTTTTGACTGCCAAAAGTAATAACAACTCAACATATGGTCTTGCAGATCATATGGCTTGGCGGATGGATACATGGTAACTTTTTATAGCTGTCATTTACCACCTCTCCCACCCTAAATGGGATATTCCTAAGATAATTAGTATTAGGACAGTCACATTTGTGTCATAACTTTGGTACAGATAAATCTGTATAGGGTTTATACTTAAGTTAAATTAGTTGAAAAATGATGCCTGAATATGGAACTCAAACCCAAGAAATTTTGACTTGGCGCGATAATCCTCGATCACTGAGCTAACCAGGAATCATCCCAAGAGCACATAATTACTCTAAGCTTGGGACGATTCTAGGATGGGTCAATGGTAGAGAATTGGCTTGTTAAGTTAAAGGTATCAGGTACGATGCCCATACCCATGTGTAATTTTTCAACTAATTAAACTTATTATATACTAGCTTATAATGTTCACTAATATTTGGTCATCAATTCTCAGTAAAATAAAACATAATTTGTATGTGTACAAAGAAATTGAGGTAGTACGTTATTCTTTCATAAAAAAAAAATCCTGCTTACAACTTACAATTAAAGTCAATGTTTCTAAACTTAGTATGTTAAGTCTGTTGAAAAATGTATTTTTAATTTGCCCACATTCTCACATGTCTTTTTTATTACCTAAATAAAATTTCTTGCTCACCTTCCACCACTTCCCTCCTTTAGTCATCATTTTCTGACAGAGTATAGCTGAAGATAAAGCAAGATAATCGTACCACTGAAAGTCCTCAAAGGTTGTCCTTAAGTACAGAACACTCTGACAAGAAATTGGAATAAATATCTGTAAATGTCAAAATGCATTTGTTTTCAAAGTACTTAGTGAAATAAGTATTTGTGCTTTTGAGTTGAGATTATTTAACCCTTGCTTTTTGTAAATAAAACTAGTTAAAATTATACTCTTTAAAACCAAATAAAATACAATATTAAATTCATTTTTTTCTAATCACACTATTTTGTTCTATAAGCCAGATAATCATCATCATCATCAGTTCGATAGGCCAGATAATCATTAGCATCTCTTTACAGCTTGTGGCCTGCAATTTAGCAAAATGCCTCCATATTCTATTTTACCACCATTCTTCTTCTTTTATTTGCTTCTACTCCTCTCCTCTCACTCGCACACTTGCTCTACTTTACTCCTCCCATCTCTTTATCAGTCTACCTTGTGGTCTTTTTCCTGCATATTTTATATCAGTGGTGTTTATTCAATGGAAGCAACACTTCCTTAAAATTAAAAAGGGAATAAAGAAAATAAGAGGAAAATAAAGTTAAAACAAACTATTATAGTAAGAAATCTCCCTAACAATTAGTATAATTACTATTAATAATAGTTGAGGTGGCAGCTCTTCTTTCTCAGAGCAAGCAGCTGTTTCTCAGACTGACCGGCCAGCCGGCTGGCTCTTTATTCCATCATTCGTTTGTTTCCGTATCTGTCCGGCACTCACTGGGGAAGGGGAAGCAGCGTTTCCCTAGGCGAGTATTAGCTCAGTTTACTTTCGTGATTGATGTATAATTGTACGTAATATACTGTTAAACTCTTTTTTGTAGGTGGTTTCAGCAATATTTATTGTTTCTAGATATAATTATGGGCACTACATTACAAAATAATGTATCTATCACTAATTTACAGTAAGTTTAGTTTAATTTTACAAGAATATTGATGCTTGTTTGATCTTCCAAGGGAAGCGGTTTGTTTCTTTGCGTACAGTAGTAGACTGATGAATGTGTCAACAAGTGCATCAGGGGAAGAGTAGGGCTGCTGTGACAAAACTCATAAGTAATATTTTGAAGCATAGTCCAGGCCTATTGACGAAAAAAGAAAATAATCTAAACTGGCAGACCCACTCCATCTTTAGGCAAAATATATATAACACCCTGATTAAAAAACACTTTCATAAAATTGAGTGTTGAAATGTTAAAGTTTCTATATATATACAAACTTTAACATTTCAACACTCAATTTAATGAAAGTGTTTTTTAATCAGGGTGTTGGTTTAGTGGAAAATTTTAGACTTATATTTGACCTTACTATTTACTAACGATAATGATGTGTAGAATAAATCCAGATTCAGAGGTAGTAAAAATATTTACAAAGTTATTTAAAGACATGCCAAAGATCAAACTCATTTGCAGGCCACACCCCAATAGAAAACTTCGGCAATCATAAATTGGCCATTATTATTTTTATGCGAATTATAATTATAATTATTAAATATAAATGTACGATTTAATGATTGAGTAATATTTCCAAGATCACCAATTATTTTATTTTATTCCATGCATACTTTGTGTTACCCCTCACCCCTTTCCTTTCCTCCCCATAATACTTTTAACTATACAAAAAAAAAGTCAAGGAAGGACCATTGTGCGCTTACAATTAAACTAGGGTTCATCATACTGTATCCTCAATGCTTCCCTTTGTCCAGAATTAACCACATGCCACTACTTTATATCCATCATTCTCATTGGGATTCTAACACCCTTTATTGTATCCTCAATGCTTCCCTTTGTCCAGAATTAACCACCTACCACTGATTTATATACTTCATTCTCCTTGTGATTCTTTCTTTTTCCATATTCATTACATGACCATACTATTTCATCATTACTTCCTCTACCATCTCATGTATTATCTGTACCCAGTGGCGAAGCGTGATGATAATTTGTGAGTAAGCTGAGTCATGAACATTCATAAAGGGGCACACTCCTTAATGATGTCTAAAATGGGATTTTTATGAAGTTATATAATACAGTACTGGCAGACCACCACCACCACCACCACCACCAATAATAATTTTTTTTGTGAAATATCTAGTTTTGGTCTTGCTATTTTTCCTTTTAAATGCACTTTTCGTTCAAAAGAAAAAGCTTCATTAGTATTTTTAAGAAGTCAACTAAACCAAAAGTCATTGTTGATGTCTACAGCGTGTCCCATTTTTTCTACGGTACATATATTAAATCCTAAAACATTACTTAATTCTAAAAATTACTTATATATATAAGTAATGTTTTAGGATTTAATGTATATATTTATATATATATATTATATATATATATATAATATATATGTATATATATTTATTATAATACAAAATTTAAAACAACTCAATAAAATAGTAAAATTCAAGTTACAATCACAAAACTAAATTAATCTACACTAAAAATAAACCTTTGAAGCACACTATATATGCTCATAATGTAACATTCACAAGTCAGAGTTAGCCAGCTTACTGGTCGCCTTCATTGGCTGAGATTAATAGTTATGCGAGCTTTACCCTCTATAGCTCCTCGCAGGCCTGATTATCCGAATGTGTTATGCAGAAAGGTATCAGCTTATCTTGCCAAAAGGAACTGACACATTTGCATTGCACACTTGATAAAATGTCACCACACTTTAAAAAATGACCATTAACATTTCAATTCTGTTTTATGTAAAGGGATGTGTTCTCTCCTTTTTCAAACCCTTTTAGGATAGCTGAGCTTATCCTGCCTACCCTGATGCCTCACTACTCTTTGTACCTCAACTCTTGCCTAGAAAACTTCATTCCTAATCTTGTTTCTCTTACATTCACTGTACATGTTTATGCTGCATATGTGACTATGGATACAAAGTACGTTCTATAAAAAAAACTTCCTTGGACACTTCAAGGGCACTTTTTGTTTCCATAGCATGTCTCTTACACACTTGTAGAACATCACTCCCTGATACACTCTTATTAGATCTTCTCTACTCCCCCCTCTCCCCATCTCCATTCCTCCACCTTTGTCTTAATCATGCTTTCCAGATACTTTACTTTATTTACTTCTCTCAAATCTATTGCATCCAGCTGTATAGCTTTTATACGCCTAATCCTCTTCCTTGTTATTACATCACGTCACTCTACTAAATTTCATCCCGCACTCTTTCACTTCTTCATTCCATTCCTGTACCTCACCTTCTTTTTCCCCCATACTATCAAGTTATCAGAAAATAGCATTGCTTTAATTCACCCCTCCTCATTCTACTTGCCACTCTATTCATGATCATTTCCATTATCATTACAAAGAATTTGAGTGAGGATAAGTACTCCCCTGTTGTTGTTTTTTTCATACATTTTTGTCCAGTGACACATTAGCGTTATCTACCTATAATTCTCAACTTCTTCCAGTCTCCTTTTTTTCATTTTTCTAGTACCCTGCTCTTCTTCCAGATCACTGTCAACACCCTGTGTTGTAACCATTGTTTTCCTGCTTCTCTTGCAGCTCTATATCGTTTACACTGTTAGTTCATCCATTCACGATGCCTTTCCCTCTTTCATCCTCTTTAATGCATCCTTCATCTCTCTTAATGTGGGACTCACTCCCCTCTCTCTCAGGTTGCATTTGTTCTCAAAATATCTGCTTCATAATTCCTTCCTTTTTTTTACTTTTCTGTTTCTTAACATTGCTATATAATAATGTCTTACTTCCTTCCTTCCACGTCCCTTTCCAGTATTTCAGTTCATTCTTGCATGCAAGCCTTCCTGGTGTCTTGTATCACTTGTTTCGCTCTTCTTCTTCTTCTTCTTCTTCTTCCTGTACTTTTCCACTGCTTACATTTATCTGTTGTTCCACCATAGTTTCTCCCTATACTTTCTCTCATCACTTGACTTCCTCCATACCTCCTCCGCAGCTTCCTCCACCAAACTCAATTTAAACCTCCCCATACTCCCACCACACTTTGCATCACATCCTTGATTATCAAGCTTTTTGACTTTCTTAAATACAGTTCTTTTTACTCTTCATTTTTAAGCCTCCACACTCTTATCCTTCTTTCTTGCTTTGCTACATTTCTCCTACATTCCCATCCTCCTAGTTTCGCCACCAGCAACTTGTGCTCACTATCTAAAGCAGTGATACCCAACCTTTTATCTTTGGAGGAACCCTTAAAATATTTGGGAACCCAGAGCTGGCTGAGACATTGAGTTTGAGCGTAAATTACAAAATATGTGTGTAGAGAAGCAGGGTTGGTAAATAATAATTAACTCATATTTTTGAATAAGATATATATCCAGAGTCTTCATCATTCATTAGGTCATCAATCTCGTGATTGGTTTGCTGCAGCTCTCCACTTTTGCCTATCCATGTCCATATATGTACATCTTTGTACCTTCTTCTACCAACATAGTTCGCTATCATTTATTGTCCGTTTATATTTACTAATTACTGCCCTTTGGTACTTTAATTTTGCTTAAAAAGATTCTTGTTAACTCACTTTTAACATTACTACCAGTGCTCTTCTCTTTATTTTCTTTGGATATATGAGCTCTCTTAACATATTTACACACTTTATAAAAATCATGGACAAACCCAATGAAAAAGCAAGCCTTGACAAATTTTTGCGGAATCCTGGTTGGGAATCACTGATCTAAGGACACACATAACGTTTACAGAATTCTTTTTCATTTCCTTGTCTAGGAGGAAGTATTAACCAGATATTGATTTATTTAAAGATAATAAGGATAGGAAGGTACAGCCTAATTATTTGTTGAACACAACCTGTGGGTGTGCCATGTTTTCCAGTAAGTTTGTAGTATCTGATTTCACAGTTACTATCCTTGATATTTAGTTATATTTGCCCATTTATTTATATTTAACGTTGTATCTTAAATGGTTGACTAAAGTTACTGTATAAATTATTATGTCTGAGATTAAAATATTTTACAAATCGTGTGCTAATTCAACACTATTTATAATATGCATGTTGTATTGTATATTTAAGTCTGAGCAAATTCATATTTTTCAATTTTGAATCAAATCCATACAAATGTCGTGCTTAAACAAAATCAAATTGAGTTTGAAGTGAATCTCATGCTAAATTTATTTTATCGAATTGAATTATAGTTGAATTCCATACTTAGAAAAAAAGTTTGTTCAAATATTTTATTTTATAAATAGGCTCAGATCTGAATTAAATAATTTACCTTAAGCTTATTATAATAATGTTTCAATTTAGTAAGATTCGGATTTGAAATTTTGAAGGCTTGCACAGTCTTGCATTTATTATTTTTCAAAGTGTTTGTGACTAAGGTGGCGATGGTGGAAGTTCAGCTGAATCCGGGGTCTAATGTCCCAGAAAACATGTTGGTGGCATTTGCAGTTTGTACGACCCTACTTGTGGCAGTTCACATGTTGGCATTGATGATCAGTACCTGCATCCTGCCCAACGTTGAGGCTGTCTGTAACTTGCATTCCATCAGTTTAGTGCACGAATCTCCTCATGAGAGGCTTCACTGGTATGTACTAGCAGAATAGTATGGAATGTGTCTTTCAAATCCTTAAGGGTATTCAAGGATTTAAAAAAATGAGATTCAGAGTTCTCTCTCTCTTTCTCATACACACACACACCTTTGATTCATGATTTTTTTAGAGTTATTATGATTCTTACTAGAAGCTTATCACCACATATTTATAGGACAATCCTAACAACCAGACCCCATTAATTTATCTCAACTAAATGTGAAGTCACATTATAATACAAAATACTATCAGTTATTTGAGATTTCTGTTTTTTATAGGCACTAAAGAATTAATATGTACAAAATCCAAATTGATATAAAAAATTACTTTACCAATGGGAAAAATGCCTATCGTATTTTCTAAGATTCGATACTTTTAGTTAAAATGAAGATTCATATTTGATAAAAAGTTGATTTGACTCATCTTTAAAAATAATACAAAGCTATTTGATCAATAGGCACTATAACTGCTTCAGTGGCTGCATAATCTAAGGCGTCACTCTCACAATAGACTAAACTGTCGATGACGGAGAGATCGAGATTTGATACCGGTCGGGTATACTGGGAATAATTTTCCCCTAAATGATTTTCCACTCTCCCTCCACGCACATGTGGGTACAATTTCTCTATTTCATCTTTCTTTATTCTTAACATATTAGAGTACTAATTACTAATTAGTACATAGGCATGTAAGACTTGATGCTAAAAAAAAGGAACTATAAATTAATATTTGGTTTGTTGACACCCAATTTCAACTGGTATTCTCATTTCATTCATTAAACTTTATTAAATTGAAGTAATAATATCATAATAAAAAAAATGCTCCAACTAGTAGGCAAGCAGACCGAGGACTGACTATTTTAATAGTCATGTCTCGGGAGTCAACCAATCTCTCACTATACAGAAAAACAAACAGTTCAAGTTGATTGGGCTACTGGTGACCTACAAATCTCAAATATATATATACACACACACACACAGTCATGGCTGTTTTAAGTAATAGGCCAATGTGTTAAATGTGGCAACTCTTCTTGGAATGATATAACAGGATCTAGTGACATGTTTCTATTAGAAAACTATGGGAATACTTCATGTTTTCTTTCATTTAAAATCTGATTTGGTATTTTGAACAGTAATGATTTTTAATTATTGTTGATTAAAGTGGTTTTACATGTACATAATTTAAAAAGTATTTGAAAGTAAAAAAAAAATACTAAAAGAAAAACTTAATTACAGTAAAACCTTGGATTGCGAGTAACTTGGTCTGCGAGTGTTTTGTAAAACGAGCAAAAATTTTCAATAAATTTTAACTTGATTAACGAGCGATATATTTCAATGCGAGTAGTACTATGGTTACGCTTTGTCTACCGAGCAGTGTCATTGGATAGGTTCTTTGTTAACGTCGCACAAAAAGAAAAATATTCCAGTGATCCAACATATAGCGGTGATTCTGTTAGTGACAGTGAAAGTCGTCCTAAACAATAACACACCTCCTCCTCCTCCTCCTATCTCTCTCGTCCACCTCACACCAGCCACCATTAAATTTAATAAATAAATTTGATTACAGTACAGTTACATTTAAATAACGAAAATAAATAAATGGTACGGCGCACCGCACAGACTTTCTCTCTCTTTCTATGAACTCTTAAGATTTCTGAACGGAATAATGTACATTGTATCATCACCACTCCACATAAGAACACGCATAAAATAATATACAATGATATAGAATCAATGAGAAAAGAGGCGCATCTTTGTCCACCTAAGAGCATTTCAAACAGTTTAATGTCTTCCACAAGGGTCAACACTTCGTATTAAAATTTCGATTTCTGGTTAAAATTTTAACATTTTATAAGGTGTTGCAGATCTTCAAGTCATCGCATTGATATTTAATTATTCATTTATACATTTTGACCAATAAAAAATGTAAATATTGACTATTGAGTCTAAAATGGAGATAGATCATTGCTATGCAAACATTTCTCCTAAGAGCTTTAAGGAAAAATAACATACTTTTTTAGATACTTATATTTAATTACTCTATGGCATTGGAGAATTATTGCGTTAAGACTTAAGTAGTATATGTTTACAACTAAAGCTCACAAAATTGTATTAATATATTTGCAAATATCTCAGAAACTGTTGCTTTTATAAAAATATATGTCAAATAAAAGTTTTTTATTTCTAATAGTCCTACAATTTTGCAATGATAAGTTGTTTAGTTTCTCAAATAGTTGTGGAGATACGGAAATTAACGCTTCTGTAAAGTACCCTAAAAATCATTTTCATAGGAAAATGAAAATAGCCAGTTTATTTATAATCTTAATCAACGCCTAGATACGAATTTTAATCAAAATCGTTTGAGCAGATTTTGAGAAAACCAAATTTTTCTCTTTTCGCCCTTCAGTAAACTACCCTTAATTTTAAGTTTTTATAGACACACAGACAGACGGCATTGCAAAGACTATTTTTTAGGGTTCGGGGGGTCATGAGACGTCGACATCCATCAACATTTCAGGTTAGTTTTTTTTTACGGTCGCAATACTTAAACTTTAATGTCCAAAAAGTTAAAAAAATTCATATAATTGCGTATAGATTGAAAGTTATTGATTTTATAAAAATATGTTTCGGATAAAATATCTGTATTATAAATATATATACATATTTGTAATGCTAAGTAATTTCATATCTCAAATAGTTTCGGAGCTATTATAAAAAATGTTAATTGACGCATCAGACCGGAGCCCTTAAAGCCATTTTGCCGAAATATTGAGGGTAGCCATTTTGTTTGGAATATTTATTAATGTTTATAAATGAAATTTAATCAAAATCGTTAGAGCCGATTTTGAGAAAATCGACTTTTTCTCTTTTTGCCCTTCAGTAAACTACCCTTAATTTTAAGTTTTAATAGACACACAGACAGACGGCATTGCAAAGACTATTTTTTAGGGTTCGGGGGGTCATGAGACGTCGACATCCATCAACATTTCAGGTTAGTTTTTTTTACGATCGCAATACTTAAGCTTTAATGTCCAAAAAGTTAAAAATATATATATAATTGCGTATAGATTGAAAATTATTGATTTTATAAAAATATGTTTCGAATAAAATATTTGTATTATAAATATATATACATATTTGTAATGCTAAGTAATTTCATATCTCAAATAGTTTCGGAGCTATTATAAAAAATGTTAATTTACGCATCAGACCGGAGCCCTTAAAGCCATTTTGCCGAAATATTGAGAGTAGCCATTTTGTTTGGAATATTTATTAATGTTCATAAATGAAATTTAATCAAAATCGTTAGAGCCGATTTTGAGAAAATCGACTTTTTCTCTTTTTGCCCTTCAGTAAACTACCCTTAATTTTAAGTTTTAATAGACACACAGACAGACGGCATTGCAAAGACTATTTTTTAGGGTTCGGGGGGTCATGAGACGTCGAAATCCATCAACATTTCAGGTTAGTTTTTTTTACGATCGCAATACTTAAGCTTTAATGTCCAAAAAGCTAAAAATATATATATAATTGCGTATAGATTGAAAATTATTGATTTTATAAAAATATGTTTCGAATAAAATATTTGTATTATAAATATATATACATATTTGTAATGCTAAGTAATTTCATATCTCAAATAGTTTCGGAGCTATTATAAAAAATGTTAATTTACGCATCAGACCGGAGCCCTTAAAGCCATTTTGCCGAAATATTGAGAGTAGCCATTTTGTTTGGAATATTTATTAATGTTCATAAATGAAATTTAATCAAAATCGTTAGAGCCGATTTTGAGAAAATCGACTTTTTCTCTTTTTTCCCTTCAGTAAACTACCCTTAATTTTAGGGGTAGATATCCAATTCCAAAAACCCCTCGGGGCAACCCTATGAAAACCCTAGATATCAAGTTTCAGCTCAATCGGTAAAATAGTTTAGGCTCTAGTTGGAGGTACAGACAGACAGACAGACAGACAGACAGACAGACAGAAAGACAGACAGACAGACAGACAGACAGACGGAAATTCAAAAACCACTTTTTCGGATTCAGGAAGTCATGAAACGTCAAAATTCATCAAAATCTCGAGTTCGATTTTTTTGACGATCACCATACTTTCTCTACCTGTAAGATAGAGAGAAAGTAAAAAGGTATTAATCATTCTTAGATTAAATATTTTTGGGTTGTGGGACGAATTATCTGAGTTTCCATTATTTCTTATGGGGGAAATTCACTTTGATATACGAGTGCTTTGTATTACGAACACGTTTACGAAACGAATTATGTTCGCAATCCAAGGTTTTACTGTACATTCTTACTGTTTCCAGCCTATGGCCTGGGTCAGTTTTTTTTACTCAAACCATATATTTTCCACTACAGGCTACCTAGGCCTGTCATAGTAGAATAAGAATTATAGATTAATATTTGGAAGTAATGGATGATGTTCCATCCACAAACATAATTTTAATATTTGTTAAAAGTGGTGATAGAGGCTCTGTTTTGAAGCCTTATAGATTTGTTTTTATCTAGTCAAAGTGTCTTGGGTTTAATTACATGTACAAATATTTGAATACAACTGTTTTATTTCTTTGAATATAGTATACATGTGTGCTTACCACCACTATCATCATCATCATCATCATCATCAATTGTTTCCAGCCTGTGGCCAGGTCAGTTTATTAAAATGCCTCCATCTTTCTCTATTCTTCCACCTTTAATTTCTTTTATTCTTCTCCTTTAACTTGAACACTTTCTGCTATCTGCCCAGGTGACCTGGCGGTCTAGGGGTAAGGTGTCAGACTTCTGTGCTGGGGGTTCAGGGTTCAAACCTCGGTCCCGGCACAGATTTATCTTATCGCCAAACCCTTCCCTCACCTCTGACAAGACGTGTATTAATCACAACTTGTGAATGTGAGGAATGCCAGGCCTCTACCGTGGCTCGGATCTCCACGTTAAACTGTAGGTCCTCCATTTCATCTCACAATCACCCTACCATTACACATTAGCGTAAGTGCGTATAACCAAACCCCATCTCCTTCTTGGCCTCCCTTGCGTTCTTTTTCCTACATACTTCATTTCCAACATTTTCTTCAGCATCCTCTCTTTTTCCATCCTCCTTACATGCCCATACCATCTCATTCTTGCTTCCTCTACTCTCATATACTCCCTATACATATGTGTGCTTACCATTTGTTTTGATTGAACGTTTCATAGTTTTAACACTACCAAAATAAATACAAATAAAAAATTATTTAGGCTTACTTTATTATATTACCATTTATCAATCACGAGAAATATAATTTTGGAACTTTACCTTTGTAGGCAATAATTTTTCACTACAAAGATTATCGTTCATGTACTTGTAATTATTTATAAGAATACTTTCACACATTGACAGAATAAAACAAAATAACAAGTTTCAAGTATTTAAGAAAATATCTTACTTTAAAGACTGCAATGATATATTTTAACATCATTTAATAAACACTAAATTATAATGTGGTAATATGGTGCATTATTGGTTTTTAAAGTATATTTCAAATTATTTTTGATCAAAACAAATGTGGAAATTAAGCTCCTGCTAAAGCGTGTCCATATGCCATGAAGTTCAGGAACCATTGTTCTAGACTATTATCGGTTTGTAGTTTACTGTAAAAAAATTTAAATACAAGCATTTGAGTATAAATTTAATAAATTAAGTAGATTAAAACTGCAATACTATGATTCATGGTATTGGGTGTGTCGCTAGTAGTTTGGCAATTTAAATATTTACAACCAAATCACATAAAGATTTAGAGAAGGTAATGTTTGAAGAACTTGTCCCTGGATTTAAAATGAGTTAATCTCTAGTGTATTCTCACATACAACCAGTCTAAGATATGTCATATTTTTCCAAATGCTTTAGATGAACCACACACGGCAGTGCCCATTAATTTTTGGGAATATTTAAATCACTTTTGCCTTAAATTCTTCAAAAAGCAGGAATTTAAAAACAATTTTACATCCTTAAGACTTATTCAAACTTTAAATGTTAAAACTGCTGGGGACACAACATTTTCTTGACCTTTTATTTAGCTGTCATAACATTATTATTTTTACCGTTATGTTTATAACCTAAATAGTATTTCATTAATGCAATATACACATATTTTATCCAACCTTATCAAATCAAACAGATAAATCACATAAGGAATAAAGGTTTTGCAGAATTAAAACTGTCTGAACTAACAAACATTAATAGCTGTCAAGAACCCGGCTATTTAGTGTCCGTACTAAAGTATTCAAGCTTGTTGCTAAGGACGATCATACCTTTATTTTGAAATCTATCTTCCTCACCCTTAATTTAATTATGTATGTAATATTCAATAGTAAAACACAGAATAAAAGATAATAAAATATTACACACATAATAATAATAATAATAATAATAATAATGACATTTATTATGTTTAAAAATGAGGTGGCCCAATGGCTAAATAATTTTATAGTAAAGTAAATTGATAGAACTAAAGAAAAAGGAAAAATAAACTGCTAAGAGTAGATTTGATGAAGAAAGCCCACCTAGGGAAAGAGGAAAAATGTGGGAAGAATCCAATGCACAAAGGTGACATTTTCTTCCTTTCTTCTGTCTTCTATAGTAGAAATAGTCACACACACATTTTAACACAAATAGAATAATATTTCGGCACTGTTGCCTTTATCAAACACAAAGAAAACACACACAAACAAACTCTAGCGAGTAAACATTATATATGTCATGGCGGCTGACTTTGTATCTTGTGTAATGTGTTCTTATTTTTCTTTAAAAAAGCCATAATTTGTTTTATTTATTTCGAGCTTATTTGTAATTCTAGTTTTGATTTTCAGTTTTTAAAGAGTTTTAATGTGTTCATTGAAATATTTACAAGATTGTTTGTGAGGTAAAAGTTTTGGAAGTGAACATGTGCCGAAACAGTCGAGTCCAAGTTTCCCATAGAGGTGGGAGGGTAGGGTATTAGGCACGTAAGATTTTCCACACCTAACAGTTTTTTGTTTTTTCTAATAATGATTTTATTCATGCTAATCTCTTTTGTCGGACAAAATAAAGATTACGGAGTAAGTTGTGCTTTTCAAGTAAGCCTAACTAAGTAATTTTTGAATTCAAAATATTATGCTTTGTTTATAAGGTGAAAGATTCGACCATCAAACCCAGTAAAACACCAAATCCTCGAATCTCGAATACTTGTCAGAATTCGGTGGATTTGAGGATTCAAAGATTCGAGTGGCTCATCTATATATAATAATAATAATAATAATAATAATAATAATAATAATAATAATAATAATAATAATAATAATAATAATAATAAACTATTTCCAGCCTGTGGCCAGGTCAGTTTAGTAAAATCTTCCACAAGTCTTCCTCCTTTAATTGCTTCCATTCTTATCCTCTCACTTGCACACTTCATGCTCTCTGCTCTCACCATCTTTCTTGGTCTCTCTTGTGTTCTTTTTCCTATATACTTAATCTCAATCCTTTTCCATCCTTTATCCAACATTACACACATTTGTATGAATTAAGTTGTATAGTAGACTGAAAAATATGAAAAAAAATTCATATTTTTTAAACTAACTTTATCTGTGTGTGCCTTTTGTGTAGGTATATTGAGACAGCGTGGGCATTCTCGACTTTGCTAGGTCTTGTGCTGTTCCTCGTGGAGATAGCAATATTGTGTTGGGTCAAATTTTATGACGTATCCAAGTATGCGGCGTGGTCAGCCTGCATTGTACTGATTCCAGTGCTTGTCATATTCATCGTGTTCGCCGTTCACTTCTATCAATCTCTGGTCACGCACAAGTACGAGGTGACTGTGTCCGGTATTCGAGAGCTGGAGCTCCTCAAAGAGCAGATTGAAGCTGGGGACTCGGAGAGCAGGGCAAATGGCATGAGCATGTACGGTAACTCTGTTCAAATTGTTTAGCTACCGATACAACATGAAGTAAAGATTTCATGCCCTCTCCTTATGTCTTACAACTTTTTGTAATCAAAGTGAAAAATGTGTTGACAGGGATTTTAGGGTGGACTCATAATGATTGTAGCGACCAGCTACACTTAAGAAATATGTTACTTAACTTTTAACTCTTTTAACTATCTCCAGTTTTACCCACATAAGTTTGTGATGTAAAGAAACATAATATATGGCATAACATTCTTAACTATATTGGCAAACCATTTTCTTGGCTTGCCACATGCAAGGAATTTGTGTGAGCAAAAGGCAACCCTATGTCTTGCTAGTACTTCAAGGGTGATAAGTTTCTATCACTTTAGTAAACCATGTTGGACCTAAGTTTGTTATTGTTTGATGATCCATCGTAGGATATTGAAAAATAATTTAATTGATCTGCTTGATTACACAGCCAGAGTTCAATTAGTGTTTTTTTTAGTCATAACTCTTTATCTTCTGGTTTCTTTGCTGAAAGGAATCTAAAGTTAGCTATTGTGTTAAATTAAGTTTCAAGGCATTACTAATGTTTTCACAGTAATAGTATTCATCAAAATAATTTTAATAGGGATGAACAAATTTTGAATTTACAACGATTTATTAGTAAGTAGTTCTGACAAAGTAAAATGTACCTTACTTTTAATATATTTGTGATATGTAAAAAAAAACTTTGACTTTTAGAGTAGCTAATTATGATTGTTTTAAAGTTTAAAAAAAATTATTTATGACATATTGATTATATTAGTTTTAAAACAAGGATAAACTAAACTAAGAACGAGCATACAAATCATTAAGACAATACATATTAAGTTTCTATTATGATAATTCTAACGCTTAAGAAATACACAAAAACATTTAAAGACACTGAATGTAAGAGATATGGAAGAGAGATTAACCATAAAGATAAATAGTACAGGCCTGATTTAGCTTTAAAAAAAACCTTCATTTCCCTTCCCAGCTGGAGTGCAGCTGTTTTCTTAGTGCTGACCTTGACATCCCGGCAAGATAAATATTTCAAAGATATGCATTGCACGCTTTTTCACCAAGCTATTTATATTATATTAGCCTTCCTTAGAGATTCCTTTCAATTCCTCCTTTATCTGTCTCCTATATAGAGATGAAAATTTTCCACACTGGTGGCTTGCGGTGAAGGGATTGAATCGTAGAGATGGCATTGTTGGGGTTTTTTTACACCCATTACTATCGCCAGCCTCTGGCATGGGTCAATTTTTATTCAAGTTCCATTACTATCGCCAGCCTCTGGCATGGGTCAATTTTTATTCAAGTTATATATTTTCCACTGCCAGCTAGAGGTGGAACCTATTATAATTGAATCAAATAGTGGGTTAAAGGAAGAGTGGGTTGATAAGGAGGGAGAAGACAGGGGGTGCAGGGTAGGAAGCTAGATAGTGGGCACAATGGAGGGGGAAAGGGACAAATGCTATCAAATACTTGGGCTAACTTTAATTAACTTAAAGGATTTGCAAAGTCCACATTTTCAATTCGAAGCAATCTCGAATAGAATACATAATATATTTTCTCAAAATATTCTTTGTTAGTTGTTTAATTCTTGAAAAAATATATTTTGGTTATTTTTTTAACTTTATTTACTAAAATTACTTGGAAAATGTTTTATTGCACAATTGTGTCTACCATAAATTAGTTTAATTTTGATAAATCAAGCTATTATCACAACTCAAAATTCAATTCAATTCGGATTTTTTTCATATGAATATTGCCTTAAACTGTACATAACATCTCAGAATAGTAATAAATGACCACTATGGGCAAAGATTCAAAATTGATCTTTTTTTGAAGCAAAGTCGAAGCTGATATTTGTTTTGAAGCTAAGTCAGAAGTTTTAAAGCTTTGCACACCCATAAATTAACTTGATAAAACATTATTGAAGTATTAACCTGACAGGTCTACAAAGGCTCTCATTCATTTATTTACTACTACTACTACTACTACTACTACTACCACCACCACCCCTTTCCAAACAACATCCAGACAAGAATAAAGAATAGTAATAGTAATATGAGTCATCCTTCACCAGACAAACAACGTGGCTCTAAAGGTTAACTTTCTTAGCTTTCTTACATACCATCAACATTTTACAATGTGTATGTGTGTGTGTGCATGTTTGTGTGTGCGCGTGTGTGTGCATGTGCATGGAGTGTGTGTATATTTATATATATATATAGTTTGCTGTCTGGCATTTTACAATGTTCCCTCGAGTTATTATTTTGTTTTGGCTGCTGGCTTATTAGGCCTGTCGTGACCTACACCTGAGTAGCGGGGCTGCCACCTATTAGTCCTCATCACCAACCCTAGCACTCCCAAAAGCCTGTTGGGTTTAGCCCTGACCAGTTTCCTGTCTCTCGTCTGCACCTGACATAACTTCCGCTGGGGTTCAACCCAACTTCCATCAGATTGCTCAGGCCCCGGGGTACACCACTTGGCAGTGATATCAGGATTGAGGAGGAGAGGCTAGTTGGTACCCACTAGGTAGTCAACTTTTATTGCGCTTCACTACCCCATGTATAATGGTGGAAGGAAAGAGGGAGATGGAGGCTTTTTATTAAACGGACCTGGCCACAAGCTCGAAACAGTTCATGATGATGATGATGAATGAATGGATTATATATAAGGATAATTCATAATTAGATTAGTTTAGATAAACTGTTTTACACATTAAAAACTGATATAAATGGTTGATATCATTTAGTCTTTATGATTTGTTAAACTAAACAATCACACATAACAATGAATTAAATAATTAAATCTATTAATTACATAATAATGAATTATATAATTAAATGTATTAATTACATTTAGTTATTAGATTTAATGCATCTACAATAATAGCAATAAAATTAAATGTTTGATTAAATCAAAAGCTCCTAAAGTTGAAGGGAACCTGGGAAATGGATATTGCATCGTTTTAAAAGTTGTTGAATTCTTGGCTAATTTTTTTATTTACACTATATATATATTTGGCATTGATGAAGACAAATCACATTGAAAGAGAAATATTTATAACTAAGTGTCTTTATTAATGGCATTGTATTTGGTAAGTCAATTTGGTTGGGTTGACAAAGTACTTCGGCTTAAGGTTACTTTAGGTGTTAAGTAGAGGTGTGCAAGCTCATATTTTATCACTTTAAATCTAATTCAAGCAAGCTTCTCAGAAAGTTCCCGACAATCTAGCTAGCGAGATTGAATTTAATAAATCTATGCTTTTAAAAAATATTATTTAAATACAAATCATATCTTGTTGAAATTTAAAAAATGTTTTAATATTAAACTTATGATTCATAAATTAAAAATAAAACTTTTGTAAATACAATTTGTACTAATATTTTTACAATGTAAAGAAAATATGCTTAACTGTATATTTCTGAAACATCATTGTTAAACAAACAACATTCAAACCTGCTATGTTGGCTGCATGGGCTAAGGCGTTACTCTCACAACAGACTAGACTGCCGAAGATGGGGAGTTCGAGGTTCAGATCTCGATTGGGTGTACTGAGGGTAGTTTTTCCAAAATGGTTTTCCACTATTCCACGCAAATGTGGGTAAACTTTCTCTAAATATAACCTTCCTAACCTCTAAAACCATTAGCATAATTAGTACAGAAGTGTATAACCTAAACGGGTAGTAAGAAGCAATGCTTAAAAAAATCTGAATTTTTAACATATTGATATCAAGCTAAACTTTATTTATAATTATAAACATAAAATATCTGAGTGACATTAAGTTAGAAATATTTCTGTCATTGTAGGCCTCTGTTAAATTAAACATTAAAAAATATATTCCTGACATTTAAAATTTAAAATAGTCATTATGCTCATATATTTTTTTTTATTTTGCAGACCATGCACTATGACAACTGAAGAAGAAAGCAAATAACAAATTTATACACACACACACCTAATCACGCCGTTCCCCTATGGGCTATGCAAGAAACTGTGAATATAGCTATTAAAAAAACTCCATACTTAATCCATCCTCACTAACTTTTTCCACACTTCCTTCCTTGCATACTCATTTCTCTTCAACATCTATGCACTGAGTCGTGTATGCTTTTTTATTCTTAAAACTCTTAATGCTTCTCTTTTTCACAGATTTGTATACAACATTTTGCCATGTCTTTCATAGCCTATTTAACCCGTCCTTTAAATCCACACGCTCTATCTTATTATATTTGCTTCATCACTCGATCAACATTCATCCTCTCAACATGCTCAAACTAATGTAAGACACTTCTTTCACATTAACCTATTGGTATTGCCTTTCCTTTAGCACCCATTCATTACTTACTTTGTTCATTCGAGTTTTTCCACATACTCTTAGTTATTTCATTCTAGGTTTATAACCCAAACGGGTAGTGAGATGCGGCGCCAAAAAATAAAGCTTATAAGGGAAGAAATATTTTATTGGCAACCTGTTTCACCATTGTACTCTTCTATTCTATTTTTATGTGATGACTATACAACTCTTTAAGGGAAAGAGATCTTTCTTATAGTTTTATTATATTCATATTTGACTTGTGTGTTATATTTTGTCTTAACAAATCTTCCTGTCTGTGTGCCTCGTAATTCTTTGCCATATTTTTACTGCCTCAGATTTTTTTTTACTATTTTGTTTTCTTCGAGTTAGCCTATGTAGTACATTTCACTATTTAACAAAACCAAACTTGTAACTGGACATTAATTAACCATTCTCACTACTTCTTGTTGCAGTAACATCAGTCTAAATTATAAACTATGTTGCTGTAGTAATTCTAATAAGCATATGTGTGGGTGCTCTTAGCTCTTTTTCTTCAGCATCATCATCGACTGTTTCCATACTGTGTCTGGCTCAGTTTGGTAAAATGCCTTCATCTTCCTCTATCCCTCCACTTTTCTTCCTTTCTTCTTCTCTCACTTGAAAACTTTCTTCCATGTTTCAAATTATGTGAAGAAAATTAAATTTTGATATTGGCTTGTTTTTTTTATTTATGTTACTACAAGATTTAAAAATGGTTGTGTTGGCTTTAGATGGTTGCATTTGTAACCTTAATTTCACACTTTTATGCAATTTCTTGAAGATTTCTAAATCTACATGTTTGCAGATTAAAATGACTCCTAGAACGTGCCTAGAACAGATGTTTTACGTTGTTGTTAAATGTACAACATTTGTTTCTTGATTCTCTTACTAGTCATTTTGAAAGATTATGAAAATTTAACCAACTATAAATGTTATTACATTTTCATAAAAAATATATCCTTTATTAAAATGTATTTTACTCTTATTTTCATATCATAATAGATCAGCTTTTTTTTTGTCTCACTACTCGTTAGGGCTATATACATAATATGTACTAAATATGCAAGTATGTAAGGGGTAAGAAAGGTTTACATGGAGGGAGAGTATAAAATCACCCTCACTACACTCGACCGGGATTCAAACCTCAATCTCGCTGTCATTCGATAGACCATTCGACCACCGAAGTGGATCATCTATTTTAAAAATTTCTATTCTTTGATGGCACTAAAACCAATCTGAAAGAGAACCTGCTCTAATTCCATAATACTAATAGCATAGGCAGGTACATCAAAGCACAGAGGTGGAATGAGGCGCATAGTGTTTTACCCTTATCCCTACGCCTTTTTTATCGTCAATTTGGGACTGGCAAAGAAATGTGAACCCTAAGTAATTTAGAAGGAAGAAAGAAAAAAAAAATACAAGAGGGAGGAAAAAGTATTCTCTTTCATTGCAAACTCATATTATAAAATTAAATGAAATTGCCTAATGGCCTAGAAATATATGAAACCATTGTACAATATTTTAATATAAGGGATAGATACAGAAGCCAACGTGAAATTGTAATTTTAGGCCTTGCCCTTAATATAAACTAACTTTGATATAAAATGTTGATTTGCGGAATGCCACAAAAATTCACTCACATAGAATCAAGTGCTGCACACACAATTTTGGTTTTTAATTTTATTATTTAACTTTGACATATTTGACATTCATATGTATATGTCTTGTTTTATGGAAAAGGAATAGTTCTGAAAAGTAAAAATAATGTGTAAATGGCTGACCTCGGTAGTCTTGGGGTCAAGCTTCAGGACCCAATGTTCGTGGGTTCAAGCCCAGCCTGGGTTGACTGATTTTTTTTTAGCGATAAAAATCCATATCACAACTTTCTTCTGAGCTGTAGTAAAGCTCTTAGTCTGATACCAATTGTGGCATGTCCAAGAACACTAGAAGTTATATGAAACTACTTTTCCCAGCTAAATTGGTAAGCCCTTTTGCTCTTATTAATAGAAATTCTTATCTGCTGATATAATCACTCAGTTCAGAATTGGTCATTTAATACCAAAAATAAATAATGTATAAATGTGAAAGTGTAAGAAGAAATGAAGAGAGAGGTGTGTATGTTCCTCTCGAGGTCTAACCTAATTAAGCCTTTCAGGTTGTCTTCCTTCACTATCAATTACTTAACATTATTGTACTGTGTTTATACACTGTATTATATATTTTTTCAAAGCCATTAGGCGATAATTCATTTTATTATACTACATTTTATTGATATTTAGAAGTCTTCCATTCCTTATATAGGTACTGATTAATGTATAGTAATTAATGGTTACTAGTTGTATAGTAAGATATTTACTAGTTGTGATTTTAAATTTTAAATGATTAATTATAAGTTCTAACAATTTATTATTTATTATTTAAATTTATAGATTGCTTTTAAATTTGGGTAGTAACAAGAATTTTCAAAATGGTACTTGCACACGTTGACAATACTGATTCTGGTAGGTGGTTGGCAGTGTGCTTGTGCCTAGATATAAGTATAACGCAGCATACCTCAATGAACCAACATCAGTGGTAGTACTCAAATCAAAAAATTAAACCAACTACAGTTAACTCTCGATTATCCGCGGTAATGGAGGGGACGAGTGCCGCGGATAATCCACATATTTAGTAAAACAAGAGAGAGCAACACATTCAATTCAAACTAGTACTCACCTATTGTGATTGGGTTTATGAACACACATAATTATTTCACATCATATTTCACATACTAAGATCAACAATTTAAATCAATGGAGAGTATATTCCAAATGAACACATCACTTAAAAAGTCTGTATTAGTCTGCTGCTTCAATACAGCTGCTTCTCTTTTCCTTATCCTGCTATGTATTTTTCGTAACATCCTGTTCCAGATAATTAAGCAGGTTATGAGTTCATTGCATTGCAGTCCCCCTTACATAAACTTTTTGCCTTTCTGGCCATTATTTCTTCCCTGGGGATTTACTGAATACAACAATCGGTAGCCCTGTGTTCTCCATTATCGCGGTGTTTTTCAGAAACGTATCCCCTGCTGTTGGTGATGCTGCAGTTAAGCCACAAAGCTGATAATCGAGAGTTTACTGTATTTGAAATGCTATACAAATAAAAATAGTCCACAATTAAGGGTTTACTGCTCTCTTTGGATGTTTATTGAAGTTTTTTTTTTGTCTGACGTTGCTAAGGAAATTCTGGTGTTGGAGTTGGTGATTTTGGTTTGATCTTATAGTTAGAATTTTTAAGACTTCCACTACTCTAATGAACTATAACCCTAAATTTAGCTTTAACATGTAGGTTTCACTATCATATTTTAATGTGTGAGTTTATTGCTATTTAAACTCCCAATAATACAATGTATAGTAATTTTTTTTAAATATATTAAATGAATGAATGTTAGATGTATAATTTTTAGAGATGGGACCCTCAAATCCTCGAATCCTAAGGCATTCGAGGGATTCAAGATTCGTAAAAATCTAAAAAAAAAAGTCTCAAATACAATAATTATGAAGACCTTGACTTCAAATAACATTTTTTAAGTATTTGGGCAAAGGAATTATATAAACTTCGTAGTTTGTAGTGTAACAAAATCACAAAAATAAAAAAGGCTACATTGTATTTATATAATCAATTTACTCAAAATAAGTGGTTTTTTTTATGATGTAATAGACATGGCTTGGCACACACAATACCATTTATCAGTGACACCAAGTATTAACTTTTATTAAATTCACTTTAATTAAAATTGTATATTTTTAAAGATCCAAATTTTGATTCGAAAAATATAGAATTTGACCCATCTCTAATAATCTTGAAGGTTTTAAGAATATTTACACAAATATTTATTAATCTAAAAGATTATGTAAAAATAATAGCAATTAAATTTAAAAAAAATTTAAAACATATAGGAAAAATTTATACAGATTGTATTTATAAACAATTATTATTAACTTTACAGATTTTGATATTATTTGCGTCAAAGAAAACTAGACATTTGCAATGGGGAAAAAAAAAAAGTGTGTACAAACTGAATCATAAATTAACCTCTTGTAGTTCTTTTGGGTCCCATTGAAGGTTGAATCCCAAATCATTATCAGATTATTGGTCACATTGGACATTCCAAAATAAAATAAAATACAGCATTAAGGAAATATGAATGTAAATTTTATTTCAATGTTTCAAACTTCTTAAAAGTGTTTGTTCCTAGCTATAATTATTTATACCGTAGCTCTTATAAATGATTCTTTGTTAAAATGTTGTCAAGAAAATCAATTTAATATATAAATCTTACCGACTGAACAGATTGTTTTGAATATTCTTTGTGATTAAGTTTATGGTGGTTAACATGCTTATTGCATTGTGTAAAATCACAAAATTTCTCATTGTCAAATTTATATATAATATTAACACTCAAATTACATAATGTAACAGATTTTTTTTTAAATCTATCATTGTACTTTAAAAAGTACTGATAAAAATGAGTGAAAATGACAAAATATCTTCAAAGCTAAACACTTATTATTGTATGCTGTAGTTTTGGGCAAAAAAATCAACTTTGGTTTAATTATTTTGAACAAAAAAAAGTGTGACTAATTATTATGAAAATAATTAGGTTTAAAATTATAATGTTGTCATGTCACGGAGAAATCTTCATTGGTATTTTTTTAAATAAAATTAAAGTATGTATGATAATTATTAACAACATAATGTGTTTAAAGTTTAGAGGTAAAATTTATCAAAATACCAATCTTTGTTATACTTGTTTTAGGCTCTTAATAATTGCCAAGGTATGTTAAAATTAAATAGAGCCTTATGCTGTACTCTTTTTACTATCTCTGGGCACATTTCCCTAACACTCCTAGCACCGATGTGTCGTTGGCGCAAACTGCCCACTCTTGGTATTCTTTCGCACGGGAGTATTTCATTCCGTGAAGAAACAAAAGACCAACAACTATATCATGTTTTACTTATGTTTTATTCTCAACTTCTTAAGGTCGGGTGCACCCGGCTCCCTCTTGACACATTCTCAAGTCTGGCCTTTCTTTCGTTTGTCTTTCTTTTGCTAGCGTCCGTTTCATACCTCGACCGGCACTGCACTGACCCATACTTCCTTACACCACATCTTAGAGAGAGCGAGGTGCCGTCTAGCGGCACACCTTTCAACCAAACAACCGGGTGTGATGCAGACGGTACAATGCTAAATTAAAGGTTCTCTGGTCTTGAAAATCTAGAATAACACATATTAACCCACTTTTGTGGCCGTATGGTCTAAAGCATCACTCTCGAAATGGACTAGAATGCTGATGACAAGGAGATTGTGGTTCAACCCTAGTCGGCTGTATTGAGGGTGGTTTTTCCCACTCCATGCAAGTGCAGGTACACTTACTATAAATTCAACCTTCCTCATCCTTAATCCATTAGCATAATTAGTACAAAAGTGTATAACCCAAACAGGTAGTAAGATGTGCTATAATTAAAAAAAAATTATATACACCAACACATTATTCTTGAGCTTTCATTGGTCAATAAAAGGTTAATAAAGTCAAGACACCTTGGCTCAGTTCATAGCATGTCTGTCTACTGAGTTAAGGGTGTCGGGCTTGATTCCCGGCATGGCCGAAAAACTTTTCATTGGTGAAATATGGGTTTACCCTTTCACAGTGTCGAATTAATGTTTGGGGACTGGATGTTGTGTCTGTCCTAGTTTTAAATTAGATTATGAATAATGCAGCTACAACAGGCCTAACCAGCCAGTAAGGGAAAAGTTAATGGCTTGAAAAAAAACTGTCACAGGCTGGAAACTAATGGATGTAAAGTTTAATGAAGCTGTCGGTGACAGTGAAAGCGAAAGCTTGGAGAATAAGATGTTTGTTACTATGTATTCTAGTTTTTTTTAGACCAGTGAATCCTCGTTAAGGTAAGCTGGGTTCTTATTCTTTCTATTACCAATAATAGTTTCTAAGAGAAAAACCTAGTTTCACTTAATTGAGGTAGGTTTGTTTTATACATGGAAGAAGGTAACAAGAAAGAGGAATAGAGCTGCATTTAAGGGATTAAACACAATATGGCTTTTACAGTAAAAAGTAACGGTTCACACTTTAAATGGACAACAGAGTAATACTGTCTATTGTTATGGTCCACTCACTCGAACAAGGTTTCATTACATTGGAAATCATCAGGAAGGTTTGTGAAACAAATAATGCAACTTCCTAAAAGAGGACGCAGGAATAAAAACACGAGGGGTGCAGGGGGGATAAAATATAATTTTAAAAGTCATTGTGTTTGTTCACAGGGAAGTGGGAAAGAAAAAAGGCTTTTCTTGAATAAAAATACCAAGAAAAGAGGTTACCCTTAGAGAGAAAGTCTTCCATATTATCATTAATCTGTGATTGTTTGAAACTTTGTGTTTGTCAATATAATTTCAACTGTACAGATATACTATCATTACTGAGACTATAGTAATACTTTTAACATCTAGTGTATGGGTTTATCAAACTGAAATATTGAGAAATATGTATGTTTAATAAAGTGCTGTGATTTTATTAATACTTTTAAGACTAGAAATAACTTTGTTTCACTATGTACATGAAATCATATACAACATTGTATTGTTCCAAACATTGAATATTAAAGTACTCTCACATTATTTACATAATATCCCATCCGTTGAGTGTTCACATTCAAAATGTTAACATAATATGTGTAATTGATTGTATGTACCAAACATCAGCTTCAATAATAGTTTAAAAAACAATTTTTCTGCTAAGCCTGGAAAGTCTTGATATGCTCATGCTGCCAGAGGATTGCCTAAATTTCTGAAGCATAGACTCTTCAACTTGTTTGGAGACATGGTTTGCATCTGCCAGCTCACACTGCACAATAATATTCATAAATTTGTTGTGAATTACATTTATAAAATACAGGAAAGAAAGGATAGGAACTAATAACATAATCAAGTGTCATAGACTATAAAGAGGTAACAACTGTCTTTAATAAATTAGGTCAGTCATTCAATAGTATACCAACCAGGGCTGTGTTGTTTGAGTCTTAAACAATTTTGGTTAAAGTCTGAGCTGGAGTCAGTAAAAATGTGCAAACTCGACTCCTGTTTTAAATAAAAATATATAGCATTGTAAGAATATATAATTATGCAGGCTCAAATTTAAGGGAGGTTGACAGGTTACTGGCCCAGGGCCTCCACAAAAGTTGCAATTTTAATCTAATTTAAATTTTTTATGTTTTATGGACCTAGGTAGCCTGATGATTCAAGTGGTAGGGTATAAATGCCTTGTGCCACCATTTACTTCAGGAAATTTGTTATTACAATGTAATTTACATCTGAAATTTATAAATGAGTTTGAGTTAAACAGTAGAAAACTTGAGTCTAAGGTTTGGTGTACCGACTCCACAGCCCTCACAGCAACACCAAGTTAAACATCTTTTTATAGTAAGAAAAGAAATATTTTTATTGAAAAGTCTAAACATTTATTTACGTCTTTATGTGAAAGTTTAATTTGTTGATAAAAGGCGTGATTTGTCTTAAAATCAATCAAATAAATTATGAATGCCTCGTGTATCGAATGACAATATCAAATTTGACATTTCTTTGTTTTTATTATTTAATTAGTGTTTGACAAGTCTCTACCTTGGGAATGGGGTATTTTGTTGGTTGCAGAGTGGCCTGCCTGTAATACATGTCAACCATGACACTAGTAACAGACACCCCCTTATACCAAAGGCCTTCTTGTAACTGTCCACTATCCAGGTGGAAAAATTTCCCATGGCCATGCTTCAAGCCATTCTTCCATTCTCCTTCATACCGGTTGCCATTTGCTAGAAATAGTTTAATTATGACTTTTCAATTTTCATTAAGTATTTTAATCATTTGAATACTACGTGTGTAAGATTAATACATTTGTTTGAATCTGGCCCCAAGTCCTATCTCACATAGTCAGATTTATTGCACCTCAAGGGTGGCTCAACACCAAACACAAGACAACACCTCCCTAAACTCAAATGAAATGTGCCATTTTCATATGCGAAACTGGCCCATTCCATTCAAGTTTAAGTAGGTGTCATCTATTGTAATGTCTTATGTCTGCAACATGTATTAACAGAATATACTTTGCCTTGTAATAAGTTGGACTGTTATATCACAAATTACCTTTTTCATATAAAGATATACATACCACATAAAATACAAAGAACGATATAATGGCACTGACTACATGCTTGAAGAATTTGAAAAATAACTTAAGCATGTTGTTTCATTAAATCTTTCTTTGTCTTTTAAGTGTAGGTATGTATACGTGTATCTGTATATGAAAAAGGAATAATTCTGAAAATTGAAACAATGTGTAATTGTGAAAGTGTGAAAAGTGAGTGAAGCATTTCCTTGCTTCCCTACATTTTTTAATTGGAGTTTTTTTGTTTGACCTCATCAAGGCCTAACCTAATTTTCCTTTCAGGTTGACTTCCTTCACTATCACTCACTTTAAGCTACATTATTATATAGGGTTTCTACACTTATTTATACATTTCCAAGCCACTGGGCAATAATTCATTTTAATTTAAATAAATATATTTAAGACTCCATGTATATAAATTTACTATACACACACACACACACACACACGATACCATTTATTATGTAATCAAAGTTTTTTTAATACCTTGCACAAACAAGCCGATGCCGTGAAACTTATCGTTTAGCCATTCACCCTCATAGAAGGCTCCATCAGAAAACCACATGCGACCATGACCACTGCGTTCTTTATTCTCCCATCTTCCTTCGTAGTAGTCCCCGTTGTTGTAGTGACACACCCCAATACCCTGCAGGGTAGTATGTGGATAAAGTGTCACACCAATCAATGCAATGCCTTGTGTAAACCAAAAAACCCAAGTATATAATCATTTAATGGTACATATAAACAAAATCTTTGCACGGTTGCAAACAAAGTTGATTGACATTCAAACAATACCCACAAGAACTGGGTAATACTTTAGGTAATAACTGCCCATTTGCTATCTTAACAATTGATGAGGTCACAAAAAGTTTAGTGCATGTAAAAACAAAAGGTAAAGTTACATAAGAAATAACCGTATAAAAATTTGGCTGCTTGAGTTATTTCTTAGTGGGAAATGATTTTCCTACAAAGCAAGATAATTAGACTTATTATAAGCTAACATATTAAGTCATAACCCATAAGGCCACCAACACACACAACACTGGTAGCGGAGCTGAAAGCGCAGAGCAGAGCTTACAATTCAAACATACAAAGAGCAATGGTGACATTCTCACAGAGATCGCAGCTGAGAGTGGTGCAGAGAGGAGATAGATGCGTGTAGAGAAGCTGGTTGCAGAGCGGGCAATTCACTTTGTGTTTTGAGAATGGTTGAGGCGGATGGCATTATCATTTCTGTGAGTTATTTAATGTAGTAAAGTCATTTTCCCGTAATGTATGGTGAAAAACTGATTTATAAAGTTAACAGAATTCCTCTTTAGCAGAAGAGTAAAGATAATATAACATCAAAACTATTTATTGAAATCCTCTATATTAAAAAAAAATTAGTTTGATATTTTCGAAGTCTTTCATATAAATGATGAAATTCTCCATTAACTTCTCCTTTGTTTATTTCATGGATCCAGTCTTCTCTATGCATTGAGTTAATACAAAATTTTAAGGCTGTATTTTCAGCTAATATCAAACCCCTGCGCAACATTCTGTGGTTCAGAGAATGAACAAATTTTTATGCGCTCTTATATTCTGTGTGTGTGTGTGTGTCCATAGTAAGTACTCCTGACTGCTCTGCTCTTCGCTTTCAGCTACGCTACCAGTGTAGTGTATGTATGTGGCCTAAGGCTACACCCATTGGTAAGCTGTGAACATTTTAACAGTGGGCTCACAGTTATTTCAGTTTCTCATTAATTTTTAATATAAGGAAATAATAATACAGGAAAATATTTTGACATTGTTTATTAAAAACAAAAAAAATAATGATAGTAATCTAAAAGGTAACCATACAAATGTGTTTGAAAAATTCAGATTCATGAAAATAAAATATTTCAAACTATTTTGGCTTAGTAATTAGTAGCCAGTAACGATAAAATATCTTGTGCCTGCTATGCCTAACACATGTGGAAAAGAAACAAAAAATCACAAAGATCACTACAGAGAATATTTAATTAAAAAGAAAAATACTCCAAAAACTCCTATAGGCCAATGGGAGTAACATTTTATCCTCCCTTTTTTTTTTTCAAAAGCTTAAATAACTATATGCTAGTAAATTTCAGGAAATTTAACAATGGTCTCGGGCAAGCCCAGTGCGGCTCACTAGTGGATACACCTGTAATATACCTCTCAAAAGATTTGTTAGAATATTGTTGGAGTGTGTGCCTACATGTCTTCTGCCATTTCTCCACTCTCCAGCATAGTTAGTGCTGTAAGTACCGTCCGACTTCTTTGTACTGAGTATGCCATACCCGTGTCTTGAGTCATTTTTCCAATCACCCTCGTACAATTTGTTTGAACGTGAATGGTGGGCTCCCTTGCCTAAAACGAATATAATTTTACTGCAAAACAATAATTATTGAAATTCACTAAAGTAATAAAAGCCTCCAGTTAAAGCAGTTAGCATTTAATCTAATATTATTATATATATGTACATATATATACATACGTACACACATTTATATATGCATACACCTTTCAACCTATTTGGTGCACTCACCTTCTCTATGATTACTCAGCCATTCTCCAATGTACTTATCTCCAGAAACACTGTATATGGAGTGATGCAAACCAGTCTTAAACGTCAGTCTCTCGTTTTCTTTCCAAAGTGGCTCCACACGGCGTGAATATTTGAGAAAAGGCATGATTGATTACAATATATCTAAAAGTTATTTCTCTGGACTTTAAAAAGTTCATCTCTAAAAAATAAGTATATATTCACAAAAAATTTGAGTAGGATAAACCAGAAGGATTGGGATCATTTACTGATTTATTCCTTATGTTATGATTTGGTTGCCATAGAAACAAAATTACAGTTTAGCCAACATGCAAAATAATTTACCCAATAAGCCTATGCCAAAGAGTGGTATGGAGACAAAAGTTTTATTCTCAATTTATAGATAGACAAAACTCATTTTAAAATATAAACCTCTAATTTGGCTTTATTAATTGTCACATCATTTAATCACCAAAATGTTTTGTTGGTAATTATATATTAATTTGTATCAGGCACAATTATAAGTTCGTTGCGTTTTAATTAATATTTTCACATAAAGTTCACTCTAAAACAGGTGAAAAAATATTTGTTTAATGTATACCATAGTGGAGCCTTGCAAAGTAGATGTGTAAACCACCCTTAAAGCTCGGTTGGTAATCTAAACTAACCATTGACGTGTGTTACAGCAAAATATGTTTATTGGTCAAAATAAAAAGAATAATGGTTGTCCTGGAATGTAATGACATTTACTCTTCGTTTAAAAAGTTTCTCGTCTAATGTCATTATGTTCACGACAAATATTCAAGAACTGTTGGTATAGCCATGTAAATAAAATTAAACTTTGTTTATACTGAAGCAATATTTTTATTAATTTTGTCCAAAAAATTGTTTGCTGAAAAATAGCAAAAAAATACTGGCTTTTCCTCGCTTTCCCTAAGTACATCCCCACCTTAAGAGGAGTTCTTAAAAATAAGGTGTAGAAAATTAATTGTTAATATACCATTAAACAATCAAAGTTTTTATACATATACATGTACCAACCTCTAGTGAGAGGGACCATCAATGTTCAGTTTCCTCCTTGTCAAGCCTTTGGGACCAATATTATTTAAGTACTAATTCGTACTTGTTCGTGAATATATCAAATTGTCAATGCACCATTACTTAAAATGCTGTATTTTATTTACCGTACTCATTAATCATAATTAAAATGTTTACATGAATAGTGATTATTTCATACAATCAAAAGGTAGTTTCCAATTACTATAATTGGTTTGGCTTTGCATTTCATGCTATGTGTTTTAATCTTGTGCATATTTTATTTTAACTTATATTTCTATATTTAGCTCTGCTTTTTACTAACCGTTTGGGTTGTACGCCGATGCACTAATTACACTAATGTGCTAGGGATAGGGAAGATTAAATTTAGAGAAAGTGTACCAACATTTGTGTGAAGGGAAAGTGTTAAAACGCACTCTCGGTATACCAAACCGGGATCGAACCCTGATCTCCCTGCCTTCGGCACATTAGTTTATTGAGATAAGCGCCTTAGTCTACACGGCCACCGAAGCCTGTTTTAACTAACTTAAATAATAGGTATCAATGCAATCTACTTCAATTATTATGTTTACATAATCATTTTTAGTTTTTACAACTTTCTACTAATAACTAAAAAACAAAGAGCCAATTTTATTTTATTTTCTTACAGCTATAATTAAATTATCTAAATAATTGTGTTTTAGCTCTAAAGCCTAGTACGTATGTACTTTAAAACATCGTTTGCAAAATTTGATCAGAAACTATTCCCCATGTTTCCTCACAGTTTGTAAACTGTTTTCTGTGTATGCAAACAATTTGTAAAATGGGAAATAGAATGTTTGGAAACGGTTAAAAAAACATTGTTGCGTGTCCAGACTACAATGATGAAACATTGTTTCCCGTCCAAATTTCATTTGAGTAAAAGATGTCTGGTGAAGAGGATGCTACTATGGCTTGTGCTTAAAAAAATTAATATGCTCTCTTTGAAATTGCACGTGCAGGGTCTATAATTACTTTTTTCCGCTTCATTCGGACTTACGTATTATTTTTCGCCTATTCATTATAAACATCCCTTTTTTCACACGATTTTTATAGCCCATGGATGTCTTATCCCACAACAATATGTTTGTGTGAAATATTTTTATAAGCTCCAATAACTTTTCGGTTGACCACAATATGACAAATGACAAACTAGGAACTCATAACTGTAATCTCTGTGAACAGCAAAAGCAAATTGGTATACCTTTGTTTCCGGAAATTTTTTCAAATACGTATAGACACTTAAACATTGTTTCTTGTAACTAATTTGAAATGAGTGACAAAAAACATTGTTTCCTTCTTGAAAAACACGACTGTTTCCCAATGTTTTCTCAATTGTTTGTAAATTAACTGCAATCAATGTTTCCTAGNAAAAAAAAAAAAAACACATAATACTTTCTGATGAATTTGAAATGAAAAATGAGACTTGTCACCATTAGAGCAGACCTATTTTTATACTTCGTTGGATGAATCTACTACCAGCATTTATGATTGACTAAATGTTAAGTTTCAATTATCAATAGATAAATTTGAAACAATCCTATTGTAAAACGTATGCATCGCACTTTTCGAATGTTGGAATAAAAAGCTTTGAATGTTCTTATTCTTCTAATCTAATGTCAAAATAGTTCAATTTCTGTACCAACATAAAATATGACGGGTCAAGCCATCTATGAGTCAATGAATGTACTACTTGAATGTTGGTAGTAACAGTTTGATACCTCTTGGTGTTTCTGACGATCCTAGTACTTAACGTCAAAACCTTCCCGTTTCTGAGGGCCAAAATCTTTTGAAACATTAGAGCTATGAGACAATGAATGTACTACTTACTTGTTCTTTCTTACTCTCCTGATATTTCACAACAAAACTGTCCTGTTTCTGAAAATAAAAATCCTTAGTTACGGGCAGAGAGACGTTTTCATGAAAATAATTTAATTACTAATAATCATAATATAAAGAATATGAGAGAGATATGACGTAAAATTATATGCGTATTTTTATTATTATATTTTATTACTTTTGTGTGCTGGCTTAAAGTTCAACGCATATTTTAACAAAATCCTAAGAGGATTGATTGAATTGATCTATTTTAACAAAATAGATCAAGATATTATAATATTCACGTTTTTTAAACGTAGGGCCTGACCTCTCTCGCCAAAGAAATGGAAAGTTAATCTACTTTAAATTATTGAAGTCAACACATGTTCAAAATAAATCACCAACTAAATATCCGTGATGCAAAAAAATTGTTGCAAATGAGTTTTAAAAACTTCACAATAAATGAAGAGAGATAATACGTAATTCATCAGAAAATACTTTTAGAGCTCAAATAAAAATAGCAGTTCCGCAACTAATGTAAAACTCAATTTCCATTTATATAGGCTACCACACCCCTGGAAAACTTTATTTTTAATAAAAGAAGACAATAAACCCTCAAAGAAAGTAATTTTTTCCTTCAGAGAAAAGCAAGAGTAACATTTTAAAAATATATAAATGTCTTCTTGTCATTAATTGAATACTTTAAAAATTAAAAAAATGTTATATATAGCAAAAAACACCCATCTGACCATTTGACTTAATCTAACCTTGAACAAGACAACCACATTAAGATTAGAGTAAGTTAGGATAAATTATATTAGTTTTGTCAGTGTCGACTATTCAAAATAGCTTGCTTGGTTTAAGATAAAAACGGTGTTTAGTGGGTTGGGTACTTATGGAACATTTTGCTCTTATACAGGTTTTTGGGAAACGCAAGTAGTAGTTGTCTTTTCTATGAACGCACGTGATAACATATGAATGTGGATAGAGGTTTCTAATATATATGCGCAGGCACATAACTTAATGAGCATTTCTATCCCCAGACGCTCATTTTATTTTGAAAGGAAATAAAAAAATTTAAAAACTTGGCTCTACATATCTAAGGGCAATATTACAAAATAGGTACCCTTTGACATATATTTTCTGAGTTGGAACCCTCATTAAAATACCTCTTCAAGCGTTCTGGTAGTAAACTTTATGGTGTGAGCTTTTTCCTCAAAGGCTTTATTTTTGTGCCACGTCTTCAAAATGAGTTCACACACATAGCTTTAGTTATTTATTTATATTTATTTTGTCTCTAAATGCTTGTTGTAATTGTTTAATTAGGATGACTGCTGAGTTCGTCTAAAAATACATATTTAAATAATTAATACAGTAGTTTCTTGTGTATGCTTAAAGGATATACTTAATTAATAATTAGGTTTAGATTATTTTATTTATGACATTAGAGTGCGTTATACTTTTGTGACATTATTTGTTAAGATTAAAAAATATGCGACACAAAAAATACACTACATATAACTACAGACATTCATAAGAATAAATGAATTCAAAGATTTTCTATTCAAAATCAAAATATACATATTTTCAAGCATGTTTCTTCATTTCCAGAACTGTCCCTTTGCTTTCACTTTAAAAACTATAGCGCAGAATATTGCTCGCCTCACTATCAGATACACACGATTTCAAACCCAGCCAGGGCCGACGTATTTTTCTTGAGTGATAAAAAGTCCTAGCACAACTTCCTTTGGATTTATAATACAAGGAACGTACTTGGATGGTACAACTACTTTGGTCAATTAAACAAGATAAAATAAGAACCATAACACGAAGATAATTTATTCAAGGAAAAACTATTTTATCACGAATTAAGTCAAATAAAACAAGTACAATAACATTTCTAAAAAATCATCATTGCGACTGTTCAACAGTTTTGTTCTGAAATCAATTACCAGAAACAAGGAAATAATATAAATCTGTTCTGATGCAATATTTAAAGTAGTATCAGTTTATAGGATTAGCTGATAAGCAAAATGAATATTGGATATTGCCAATGGAATAGATTGGAATTATTAATACTCTACAACGTTAAAGTTTTGTGATAGCTTGAAATAAAGATTATAGGTTATATGAAATAGTATGACTTATACTAAAAATAATAGGTAAATCAGTATGTCAACAATACAGAACTTAATAAGTTGAGGAACTGGAAGCAATGTGAAAATACCTTTGATGTAAAAATTGGTAGGTTCTTTCCCTATCGCTCATAGAAATTCTCGTGTGATGACTGCTGATATAATCAGACGGTTCAGAACGTGCACTTTAAATAGGTACCTTAAATTAAATAAAAAATATTAGTATCTATATTATTTGTTTCTATCTACTTATAATTTGCGCTAGAAACAAAACTAATTTTAAGGTAAATATTTCCTTAACACTTTGGTTATCCTCATCTAAACAAAATATTTATATCGTCAATAGTCATTTAATTTCTATGTGGCTAAATAAATCTAATTTTTATTTGTTGTTCTAGGTACTTGTCAAAATTGTATTTATATGGAACAAACAATGTTGTCTGATACAAATGATTCAACATCAATGTGTTCAATTACATCTGTGAACGATGGAAATAATTCGGAATTCAGCGAAAGGTTCGTAACGGAAATTTCAAGCAAAGTCTTACCTTCAACTTCAGGTGTTCTTCATGGTGAAGAATCAAATGTAAATTCTTCATCAACTGAAATGTCTGGTTTAAGTAATACAAGTGCAGCCACGTGTTTAAAAACTGCCAGACCCGTTACCAAAAATATAGAACATATTTTACCAATGTTTAGCATCAAATTCAGAAATAAAACTATAGCAAGGTCAGTTTCTGGGTTTTTATCGAATTTTAAATTAATTAATTTTTATTAATATAAAATGAGCACTGGCAACTTAAGCCTCGTCTACACATGTACATAGTCCGTAAGATCCGCATCTGTATATTCCTTAAGTTCTTATTGGCCCTTAAAATCGCGTCTATGGGCCTACAGTCTGTATCCTTAATTACAAGACTGTCCCGACCAACGAGAAAGTCGGAGACCACGTCTAATTAAACTCTCCGAAGGAAAATTGTCTAGAGCAAGGTGATATTTCTGAAATAGCTCTGAGTAAAACCAAAATTTCATTTTGTATTTGTTTACATAGCAACTATTTTTTCACTACCTACCATTGGTGTGTTCATTTTGATGAGTGCATACACATTTAATTTGCTGTGATTGCTAGTACTTAGCATTCCATATCGACAGGTCCTTATGCCGGGATCACGATCAACTTAAACTTAACTTAACGTAACTTAACGTAAAGGACCTCCTCGTGTGTTTAAATGGAGGCGATCACGATGCACTTAACTTAATGTTGACTTGCAGTTAACTTAACGTAAGAGATGTCCTGGGAGGTCTTTTACTTTACTTTACGTTACTTGAAGGGTATCACGTGATCTAGCCAGCCAATCATTATGCGAGTGAGATCATCAGGGATATTTAGTAACTCATTTGTTGGTATTATGACTAATGTTTACTCTTTAGCGTAAGTTCTAGTGATCAGACATTGAAACAAAATAATTACACTAAAATAGGAAAGCTAAATTTATCCAAAAAATTTGTAATAGGTATTTATTATATCGATTGAAAACTATAAACATTCACAGATCATCACTGTAAAACTAGTACAAATCACAGATCATACTCGAGAATGAAGATTTTTGGCTCGAGTTGTTACGTTAAGTTACGTGAATCGTGATCACACATACGTTAAGTTAACTTTAAGTTAACGTTACGTTAAGTTAACGCTAAGTTGATCGTGATCCCGGCATTAGAAAGTTAAAGTTGATTGAACTTCTATGGACTCTCTAGACAGCATTCTGTAATTGTAGAGTTGATCTCTTACACACTTTACTGTTACGGAGCTTGTAGAAAGGGCTTAAGTCTGCGATTTGTGGTGAGAACCTCTCTTACTAAATTTAATATTTTTGACCTTTTTGACCTGACACTACAAAAAGCAAATTTCTAATGATAAAAATTTCCATTGTTTAAATATTTTAAAGAAAACTCACCTATTTCACAAAAATGAATATATTAATACATATGTCGAATATAGACATTCAAATTAATGTTACAACATTGCACCAAAAGTATTTTAGCCTAATAGGCTACTCAGTAGTTAACATTTTTTACTGTTATAAACAATCCCAAATTAACAAAACCTAACCTTTCAGGCATCAACAAAATGTTTTTCACTACGGTAAATTCTCGGATTCTTAAATTTGTTGCACTAAAAACTGTATTCATGAATACGCTCACAAATCACTTTCACTCTATTCTGATGCATGATCTTATAGATTTCTAATCTATTAAGCTATTTTCATCCTTCAATTCCTTTTCATAAAATATTGAAATAAACTAGATAATCAAAAGTTTTATTTATTCACACATGAAAGGTTGGGATAATTAATATGTTGTGCCAAAATGTTTATTATTATGCACCTAAATACAGTGAAATTTCGATTCATCGTTTTTGTTGGGGGTATGAAAAAAACTATGGATACGGGAAAACAATAAATGCAGGAGCTTACATAAAATTTATAAAAAGTATCAGGTTTGACTATAGACCCCTATGTATTTACTAAATCAAAAAAGTACACAAATAATGTTATTGTTTCCATTATCTAGTCCACTTCACATTTCTTCTTTTAAAAAAAGTAATTAATCTTCATTTGTTTAGTAGTAGCCTACTTTTCCTTTTCCAATTGATTAATAAACTTTCGTTATTAACAATGATTGCTTGGTCTCTTTCGATGATATCATGCCATTCACAAATGTTATCATGATCTCAAAAGCATGACGTGCATCCTTAAAACTCGGCACTGGTTCAGGCTCAGCTTCATTGTCATCCTCACTACCATCTTGACCCCCTCCTCCAAGCAACTTCCACTTCCCAACTCACCACACATTTCTTCCAAACACAACACACCAAGCTTCTGGTTCACAGTTAGACATGTGTATGCAACAAAGTTCATGCCAGCGGTGTTTTCCCCAATAAAACCCAAACTTCATCTTGCATGCCGTCATCACCACTTACGTCAATCTGTCACGTCTTACCCTTCATTTTTCTTCACTTGGCCACACTTTGGAAAACATTTATGGATTGTTGACTGGGTCACTTGTTGGCATGCTGAAATAATAAAGTGAAGGGCCTGCATGACGTCTATCTTGAGTTGAACCCCTTTCCATGCGTCATTCAGACATACAACTCTCTGCACTAGCTGCTTCCTGTACATGTGCTTGAAACATTTGATCACACCAAAATCAAGAGGCTGTACGACACAGGTATGGTTAGAGGGGTAAAATATTACCTTTACATTCCTCAAAAAGGAGGTGTTTGGAGAATGATCCCCAAACTTGTCTACAGATAGAAGGATTCTCTTTCCTTGTGCACTGATTGATGCATCAAAAGCATGCACCAAGTTCCGAAAATCTCCGACTTCATACACAATTTCAGGTTGGCGTGGTAGGTCACAGGTAGCTTCTTTACATTTTTCAAACACCATGGTTCCACATACTTTAAGATAACAATGAGCACTCGTTTATCTGAGCTATCACTGTTTGNACCCCCCCCCCAACAGCCTTGAAAGCCTCTCAAACTGGAGGTTTGTGGCGTTGGTGTCCACAGTAGCACAGCACTCTCCTCGACCAATTTATTAAATACCAGGTCATGCCATAACTTGAAATGGTAGATCCAACAGTTTGAAGCTAAAAAGTTCTCAGTCCCCATTGTTGCAGCTATTTTGAGAGATTTCTCCCACAGAATGCTCCCATTCACAGGAATGCTTGGAGCTCTGGCCCGCTAGTACCAGGTATAAATAGGAAATTTTTCATATCTTGTTTAAAGTATATGGTGAAAGGCCTAGTCGCTTGGTTGTCATTCTTCTTCTCTGATGGGGTTTTCTCCACTTCTTCTATGATGCACAGTTGTTCTTCTAAAGTCCTAATTTATTTCACAGGAAGCGAGTGACATATGTGAAAATGTTCAGATATTAAAAGATAACGATGACTTTAATAATACTTAATAAAAATCACTTTTGAGAATTGAATAATATTTAGCACCGCGTCTTACTACCCGTTCGGGTTATACACTTTGAGAATTGAACACACTTGATGAAATGCATACTCAACTGGATGAAAATGCGAAGTAAAATGAGTCTCACTAACATACAGGCAGGTTTGGCTAGTCGGACTAGGCTGACACACTCTTCGATCAAAACTCAGTCTATTTCAGGTAGTTTCATTAGAAGGTGTACAAAGTGTTTTTAATCATAATAATAAAAGAATACTTATTAATTTACCATTACAAGAATTAGGCTTGTTTCAAACACATTGACTTAAATGTGGATGGACATAAAATTGGAACATCCCACGAATTGTTACACAACATGGCCAAATGTTTTCAAATGAGTTATGTGAATTTTTTTTAAACTATAGAATTATGATACAATATTAATGTTAGCAGTTATTGGAAATTAGCTTTTGTTTTTGTTAATAGATTGTAAAAAAGTATGTTATTTTTTAACAAAATGACATATAAACACATTAAAGAATTCTTCTTTGCCTGTAAAGGTTATTGTGTATTTAAATGGAAGTCATCACAATGTGCAGATAGCTCAACGTAAGAGTGGTCCAGGCAAGAGCTTTCATGTTATGTGAAGGGCTCAGTGAACAATATCGCGAGTAATATTGTTTTGTCACAACTTCATTTATTAATATTTAAATTGAAGGGTATGCCTCTGATACAGCTATATTTTACATTAATAGGCACATGGTCACTTTATTATTAGTGTTGAGTAAAAACACAGGCTGACACTTTTTATTATATTTTATTTTTATTAATACCAATAATATAACACAATTTTGCTTGATGAATGAATATATTAACTTATTCAAGGAGCTCAGATGACTCGTTAAACACATAGGTACGCACGGTAGGGACTAACCGTCCTTTAATTCCGAATGTAGAGCGTCACACCAGCGCTAAATTAATTATATAAAATTTCTCAACAAAATTAATTTTGATATTGTTGGAAACTTGCTATTCTTGTTGTGTATATTATTAATGATAAAAATAAATTATTTATTCACTATAATATGACAAGAATGTAAAATGTTCCTTTCAAATATTGAAGTGTATTTTACTTGTTTCTGACAAACAGTGAAATGTATTTTACATTTATACAGATCAGAAATGAAAACTAGTAGCTTACACGTTTTCACATATAAGACATAGGAGGAAAAGAGAAAGACTAATTTATTTTTCAAAGGCTAAAACCCTCTAAATTCTGCACTAACAAAGTTCAAACCTAAACTTTTTTTTTCACCTAATATATGATTAAACTTTTAGATTATATCTATTTAAAATGAGATTTTAAGCAGAAGCTAATTTAATGTTTGTAAAAAATAATGATTCTTTAAATCCTTAACTAGAGCTATTAAAATATGAGTTAAATTATTTACTGGAAACAATTTACATATAATTTTTGTCAATTATTTTCAGTTGCTTTCTTAAGATTGACTTTTTTTTAGCACCGCGTCTTACTACCCGTTTGTATTATCTGCTTATGTACAGTAGCCTCATGGCTTCTTTGGTGCTGACTGACAGCTCACAGCTGACTTCTGACAGTTAACATTTAGGTATACACCTAAATGTTGACTGTAAGAAGTGGCAGCTGCTAAACACATGTTTTTGCAGATCATTTGGTTCGGCGTAGGGATACATAATTTGGTCTGGTAACTTTTCAAAGCCGTCAGCTGTGAGCTGTCAGTCAGCACCAAAGAAGCCATGAGGCTACTGTACTAATTATGTGAATGGTATTAGGGATTAAAAATATTATATTTAGACTAAGTGTACCACATTTGCTTGTACAGAAAGTGGAAAACAATTTTGGAAAAACTACCCTCATTACACCCGACCAAGTTTGAAACTTCAATCTCTCTGTCATTTGCAATCTAGTTTACTGCGAGAGTAGGGCCTTAGACCATGCGGCCACTGAAGCGGGTGAAATAGTCTACCTATTTTACCACTCATATTACCTATCGATTTATTTTTATAGGAAATACAAAAATTCCATCAAGAAATTTCTAAAAGAACTCATCTCTAAACATGATGACACATTTGAAGATTGTGATGCATCAGACTTGGAGTTGGATGTGTGGGAATCAAATTCACCAACAGATGAACTTCTCATGGATAAGAATGATAGATCTCCTTGTGATGAATATTTTGAAGAGATTGATCTTGTTTCCCCACAAATTAAGGAGGTTGATAAATCCAAACAGCCAATTGTCGGAAGATATCCTAAAGCATTGGACACACCAGGAGATTCCAATCTTTTCTTCATTGATACCATTCCTGCCGTAAAAGATACTCGTAGTGTGCCCACCTACAATCAGGTTGAGTATAGTCACTAGCAACGGTTTTATAAGCTTTATGAAAGTTCGACACCTTAGCATACTCGGTAGTGCATCAGTCTACCAAACTAAGAATTCAAATTTTACTCCTGGCATGGCTGAATAATTTGAGTTACCTCTTTCACAGTAATACATTGATGGGTGATGGGTGGGTTCTAGAGTAAAGTTAGTTAAACTAACTTTACTCTAGAACATGACTTAGTCATGTGCTGATATAATCAGCTGGTTTGGAAACTTCACATTAAATACCCACAGTAAAAAATGTGTAAAACTAAGTGAAGGTATATTGCTTGATCAATATAGGCCTAATTATGAACTAATATAGACCCACAATAGCACACTTTTTTTTTCCCTTTTCTAGTCCCGGCACAGATTTATCTGGTTGCCAAACCCTTCCTTCATCTCTGACAAGATGTGTATTAATCACAACTTGTGAATGTGAGGAATGCCAGGCCTCCACCGTGGTTCGGATTCCACGTTAAACTGTAGGTCCTCCATTTCATCTCACAATCACCCTACCATTTACACATTAGCGTAAGTGCGTACAACCCGAACGGGTAGTAAGACGCAATGCTAATAATAATGTGTATAATTGTTTTTTTCGATCTACAGCAATTTCACTTTGCATTTAGCTATTTTATTTTACTCTAATAACTTCAAAATATTAGCATGCACAAAAATTTGTAGAAATCTACTATATTATTTTCAGAATTAAAATTATCGTTTCACAAGAATTTAAACTCACAACTTTGGGAGTGACACTCAACTCTCAATTTTGTTTGTTCAGTGTCATCTATCCAGTCATAAAAATATTCTTGGAAGCTTTGGTGTTAAAATGAGTTGATTATTGCTAATATTAATACTTAATTATGTATTTTCAATTGTCCTAAACTACAGTAATTTTAGTATTTTTTTTTATTGGTAGTCTTCATTTAACACAATATTGTTCATATTGTAAACATTTAAAGGAAAGTAGTACCCACCAGTAATAAAAACTGCATCACTTTTGGTTTTAAGCCCGCACTTTTCAGCCACATCAAAAAAGGCGTTAGTCTCGTCTAGTCCGATTTGCTGGTGACATGTATATTGGGGTTAGACTCCTAATTGTGTGCACTGAGCTGGTTTTTCCTAACATATTTCCCAATCACTCTTAGTGTAAATGCAGTTATATTTTCTATAAAATTCTATCTTTCTCATTCCTACTGCATTAGTATCAATATGCAGAAAGCCCAGATGCAGTGTGCAGGAAACATTTTACTTCAGGAGTAGATAGAAAACTAGTGTACAAATAAACCTCAATGTAACCATTCCAGATCAAGCCCCATTTGACTGTGTCCAGAGTCAAGCACTCTATCCTTGTGGCTAAGCCTGCTGATTTAATTGAACATGGTTAAAGCTCTTCCAGCTCATTGATGTGTATCATATTTACAGTTTACATCATATTGTTGGTATTTGATATGTGATAAATGGCTGACATTACTTATATTTCTATAGAACGACAGCAATTTTAAGCTTCTTGTGGAAGAAGTTGAGAAAGCAAAAAGCACTGTGATATCCTCGCCGCGGGCCTTAAGTATGTGCTTCAATTGTGGTGGAAGTCACAGCCTTCGAGATTGTAAGGAACCTCGTAACCATACAGCAATTTTCAAGAACCGGCAGCAATTTATGAACAAACAGGCTGCCTACCAATCCAGGGCTAGGTGAGCTTAGTAAGAGAAACTTGTTGTCAACCATAATATCATCTTATGCATGCTGGTGGGAAAAACCCTTGCAGATAACACACTGTGCACCCGAATAAGAGATCTAACTTGATGCTTCCTGGTATTTCAAGCATGCTAGTACAAATTAAAATGTTGAAAATATTAATTCAAAGTTTAAAATAATGTATGCTCTAGAAACTTAGACCGACCTTTGGTTCTTAGGTACCATGTAGATGAAGACCAGAAGTACGCCCACTTCTCGCCTGGTAAAATCAGCAACTCACTAAGACACGCTCTGGGGCTCTATGAAAATGAATTACCAAAGCATATCTACCGCATGAGGCAACTCGGCTACCCCCCTGGTTGGCTTGGAGATGCCAAGATATTTCACTCTGGCATCACTGTTTTCAATGAAGAGGGGAAAGGTAAGTAAACTTCGTTTACCTTGTTTCAGTCTTACCTTGATGAATTACACTATAACCCTATATTATAAACTATAACATATTTATTTACACTATTTATCCTGATTCCTAGCATATAGCTCAGGACTTAGATCTACATCTTGAATTAACATTACATCTTTTGGCTATGTTCTTTTTTTTTTAATACAATAATAAATTTAGAATAAGCACCTAAATCTAAAAGTCATATTTGTCCTTCTTTCCTATACTTAACCTACTAGTTGGTCCGCCCCGGGATACATAATTTGGTCTGGTAACTTTTCAAAGCCGTGAGCTGTCACTCAGCAGCAAAGAAGCCATGGGGCTACTGTACTTTTATTTGTCTCTGCACTGAGTTTTGATATAACGAACATGAAAATTATTTTCTAACTTTATGAGTTTTATCTTTGGCCTTGTTTGTAAACATGGCTACTAAGAGGAAAGCTGTGATTCAATACACAGAAATACTTGTAGTTATATCCATTTTATTTTAGTAAGGAGAAAATTGAATAGAATAATTGTGTAAGGAACGTGCTTTTTCATATTTATACCATAGGATGATGTTAAGTTAATAAAACCTAACTAAGTTAAGATATTAAATGTAGAAGATTAAACAAGAAGATAAATTTGAAAGAGAAGTTATACTAAAGAATGTTATAACCATTGAAAACAATGTCATATGTCAAAAATAACTATTTACAATAAAACTATTAAAGTTACATGTATTCCAATTAAAAGTTAAAACTTAGGAGGGAACAAATAGTGTAATATTTTAAGAAAATGAAAAGTTAAATCATATTGAACTGTTGAGGATCAGTCAATTTTAATAAATATAGACTAAATATAGTAACCCTTTTAAACAATTCAAATACATATATAAATAGATAAAAAATGTTACATAATGACTAGATGAACATTAACAGTTAATATATAATGTATTATAAAATTATGAAACATATATAAAATGATATAATAAAGTTTCATGAAAAATAGTTAGTTTCATACAAACATTTTAAAATACAAAGTTAAAAATGACATTGAAAAAGTTGAGATGTGAAAATTAGAGTAGAGGAGTGACTATAAAATGCAAAAAGTATAATAGGGTAGGCTAATGTACAAGTTATAAGTCCAATTAACTGTAAAAAATTAAGTGGAATAACATTGAATTATAAGATTTGAGTTTACAAAGTTTGAGATTTCATATAAGATAGGTATATTAATAGAAATTATATTATGGTTTGGGTAGAAGTTAAAGGACGTTCCTTCGCTGGGGTGTTTAGTTCCTCTCCTTAATATAGCTCGCCTATGGCTGATTGGAGTTACGACATGTTTCGGCTTTCAGCCATCGATGGTCTGAGAAAAACCAATGTGATTAATAAGTATTACGATGTGAAATAAATGTAAAAGGGAGGAAAGTGAAAATTAGTGAATTAAAGAGAATAAAATGAGAATAACCTAAAACAGAAGTAAGAAAATTGAATAAGATATTGAAACCCAATTAGTAATAAATAATTATGTTATAAGCGGAATTGAACGATCAAGCTTACCTCTAAATTGGGGTTAGGTGTTGTCCCCGTTGATAGACACAGAGTATGAAAATGATTTGTTAAATTATAAACATTTCGAAGAGAATCCAGAACATTCAGGTACCAACATAAAATAATGGAGAAAAAAAGAATGTGGTATTAAAGATGTCGCTAGTGTGTCTATTGATACCAGTAGATAGATATAAAAAGAATTGTAAAAATTGGGAAAAGAAGATGATAAGTAAAGGTGGGAAAGGAAAATAATCAAGGTTCTAATCTTCACGACTCTGGCCCGAACAGGTCTCATTTATGATGGTAGGAGGGCATGGTTTAATTAAGAAGGATAGGATGGAAATTTTGAGTTTTAATTTTTAAATGTTGTGGAAGGTATTTAATTGTGTGAATGAGAGATTGGTTTTCAAATTTTGTTTGTTCATTAAGGATAGTGTTGTGATGAAAAGATGCGTTGTAAATATGGAGGTTTTCAGCAATGTTCATTTTTGTACCTTTAGTGGAAGGTAGTAGCAGTTTCATGCATTGGGAAATGGGAGTAGGTTGATGCCCTGAAATTTTTAAGTGCTCAGCAAATTTGGATTTTGGTTCTATTAAATTTAAAGTCACTGATGTGCTCAGAATAGCGTTTAGAAAGTGCCCGCCCAGTCTGGCCAATATATGCTGTGTTATAGTCACATGTTGATTTATAAATTCCACTTTTATTGTAAATATTTTGGGTATTGAGATTGGAGTTGGATAAATGTTTTTTAATTGTATTGCTCGTTCCAAAATCTATCTTGATATTATGTTTTGTTAAAATCCTGGTGATATTATTGGTTTCAAGGCCAGTGTAATTAAATTTTATCCATTTAGTTGGATCAAGGTTGTCTGAAATATTTGTGAGGTTGGATTTCTTGACCATTTGGGCTTTTTGTTTTTTGATAATTTTATATATAACAGAGTGAGAATAACCATTTGTGGTGGCAATTTGTTTGATGATGTCAAGTTCATTTTTAAAATTCTTTTTGGATAGTGGTATGTGAAGAAGTCTATAGACCAGGCTATTGAAAGTTGCCAATTTATGAGAGAAGGGATGGTTTGAATTTTTAGGTATGATGGTATCTGTATGGGTTGGTTTCCTGTAGATTTTGTATTGGAAGGTATTGAATTTTGTTTTTGAGATGTTGAGATCTAGATAGCATATGTTATTATCATGTCCAAGTTCAATAGTAAATTTCAATTTAGGGTGAATATGGTTCAAAATCTCAGTATTTTGGAATAGAGTATGGTCAAGGATATTATCATATATGATGAATATGTCATCAACATATCTGCAGTAAAATTGAATGTTAATGTACATGGTAAGGTAAATGATAATTTTGAGGTCATTGGTTTGCATAAAAATTTCGGATAAAATACAGGATATTGGAGATCCCATGGCTAGGCCATCAGATTGTGAATAGAATTTGTTGTTGAACTGAAAGTAATTCTGATTAGCTATTGTTTGGACAATGTCAGTTAATTAATTGATCAGTATATTCCTTGGAATAATCTTTCTTATTAAGAGTGGATCTGATTATGTCAATGGTTTCCTTGATGGGGACATTTGTATAAAGATTAGAAACATCCAGTGATAAAAATTTTGAATTGGAGCTCAGAGTTATATTTTGTAGTTTATTGGTGAGATCATAAGAACTTTTAACATTATAAGAGAATGGGAGTTGTAGATTATCTTTCAAAACGTGGGCAATTTTTTTTAGCTATTGTATAAGCAGGGGCATTTTGGTAGTTGACAAGTGGTCTTATTGGAATGTTTGGTTTATGAATTTTGGGTAAAGAAGTAAAAGCAGGGGCTTTGGGATTCATGTTGATAAATTTATATTTGTCTTTAGGATCAATGATTGAGGTAATTTGTTTTAATTTGTTTTTTATAGTTTTCTGGAAGATATTGGTTGGATCGGTTTTGAGTTCAATAATATCGTTGTTATGAATGAAATCAAGAGTTTTGGAGATGTATTCTTCTTGATTTATTAGGACTATAGTGCTGCCTTTGTCTGCTTTCATATTAATGATCTTATTTGAATGGAGCTTCTTTTTGAGTTTTTTGACATCACTGAGTTCTTGGGTGGGATTCTTATTGTTTGAATTCGGGTAGAAATAAGGTGTCGTGTGTGTTCTTTGGATTCTTGATCAATGTGTTGGATGGCGTTTTCACTATCAATGATAAGAGAGTGTATTTTGTTTGAAAGAGGTTCAGACTGTAAGTTGAATTTATATCCTTGAAATACTTGCAATATTTATTGATAGCTCAAGCGAGAGTGATCAATTTGTTAGTGATTTCTGAAAGCAATGATTCTGAATTTGTAAATAATGAAACTGAATAGGAATTATATTCTAGTGAAAGTGAAAGATCGGAACAAGTAGAAGTGGCAGCTGACATTGATAACACAAGTGTGAATACAAGTAATTTCTATTGAGATGAAATAAAGCTTGAAGATCAGGATAATCCACCACAACCTCTTCATATTTATGCAGATGTACCAGGTTTAATAACCCCCCCTCCCCCTCACTCCCATTCTGATTCCAAGACCATTATTTATTTTAGACTTTATTTTACTATAACCCTGCTAATGTTGATGGACACTGAAACAGCTGCTATGCATAACCCAATTTTAGCATAACATCTAAAGTTAGTTTTTTTTGGTAAATTCTGTTAATTACTCAGTTTTTTATGTTCTCTTCAGTGATTTATATCATATTTCAAGCTATTTAAATTTTCAAAACTTAAAAAATAATGTTAAATAAAAAAAAATATCTTGGCTAGTGATTTTTTTATTATATTTAAAAATTAAAAAAGTATATGTATAACTATATAATCAGATTGGCAAGTATGTTAGCTCGTTTATGTAAACATTTGAGTGCAAGAAGTTCAAATACTAATAAGTTATTAAAATTTAAACAAATTCCTGTATTTTTCAGCAAAATAGCTTGGCACTTTTTTTGGTCATTTCTCTTAGCACTCAAAATATTAAACTCCATTCAACACTCACTTTTTATAAATATTTGATTATGACAAATCCAGGTAACTTTGGTCACACTTAATTATTATTTGAAAGTATCTGATATATTTGTGAGTTTAAAAGACTCAAAGAACAATCTTTAATCAATCTTACACGATTGACTGAAAATAGCTGTGAGATCGACCTGTTTCCAACTCCTGATCTAGATAAATTAATTATGTATAATATATTATGTAATAGAGGGCAAACAAAACCTCAGATCTCAACACAATCTTTCATTTGGTATTAAATGTGTTTTGGAATCTCATCGCTAGTCCTCTCATTTTGTTCCAGAGGTGATAAACTCGGATGATGAAGAAGGTGAAATTTTAAATGTGGAGTCCAAAGTAAAATATGACCCAAGTAAAATAATCAAGTTTCCAGGTTTCAATGTACCACCACCTCATGGAACTATTGATGTAAGTAATCTTAAGATTGCCTCCATGGCAGAGTGGTTGCTGGTAAGGTCAATAATGCTATGATCATGATCGACTTAACATTTACAAAACATTATGGCCTCCCCTTCGGGGTTTTAAATTAAGGCAATCATGATTGTACTTGACTTAATGTCGAGGTGATGTTGATTAACCAAAGAGTTGTTCAAGGGAGAACCATTATGTTATGTTACATTACATGTACCACTTTTTCCTGTCAGCCATTTATGTTTTGAGCAACATCAACATGGCTCTTTAGTACTTTATTTGTTTATTTGTCATGTGTAGATGCCGGCTTCATTATAGTTTGTATTGTGTACACCAAAACGTTATGGCCTTTTCTTACAATTTACCATACAATATCTTCATTAAGATGTTATTGCAAGTACCTGAAGCGTAATCATTCTTCACTACCTAGCTCCCGTTTTGTCTTCAAACAGTGTGAATTCACTTGCTGGGTTTTTCTTGAGTTGTAATGTTACATGAATCCTGATCACACACAGTTTTTTTTACATCATGTGAACGAAAATTTGATAATAGGTGGGGCATAGAGAAAGGATCTTAAACTTGGATAAGGTTTTTATTTTTACCCAGGTATTAAATTCCTTGTGCTAATAAGCTTGATTGTAAATGTGCAAATGAATACAAAAATAATATTTTGCTAGGAAAAAATAGTAATTTAGCATAAATATTTGTCATAAAATATGTTAAAAAATATATATATATATACAAACTATGTAAGTAGGCCTATAATATTAGATCCTAATTTTATTTAAATTATGATGGAAATTTTAATGCATAGTCTTTAAAATTGTGATTGAATAACATTTGAAATTGCAAAAAACTTTAAGTGATCTTGAAAAATAACAAAAATGTTATTTAAATTCAAAGTCAAATCAGGCTACTTTGCCAATGTTGTCGCTGCCATTAGAATGATAGTATAATAATTCTACTATAATACAAATAACTCGAATATTAAATTTTTGCATTTTGTTCCTAAAGACCCGTTTTGGTGGCTGCATGGTCTAACATGATACTCTCGTGTTGGACTAGACTGCTGAAGACAGGGTTCCATCATGGTCGTGTGCACTGAGGGTGATTTTCCACTCTCCTCCCACACAAATTTGGGTGCACTTCCTCTCAAATCTTCCTAATCCCTAAGTCATTAGTGTAATTAGTACATAGGTGTATAAACCGAACGGGTAGTAAGATGCGGTGTTAAAATAAGTTATCCTAAAGTATTACAAAGCCATCCAAACACAAGATGGCAAAAGTCGATCATTATTCCTATAAGAGTATAACACACATGCACTAAGATTAAAGTTGGTATGAATATGGGAAAATTATTGTAAGCAGGTCTTACCAGTGGTCTATCCAAGTTCATCTCTAGCTCAGGGTCATTCTTGACTTAATATTCTACAGACCAGCATAGTTAGACAAAGGCACCAAGGTTTAATTTTGTGTCAATTTGTCATTTTCCAACAAAATTGAAAATATGATTTATATATTGCTCCCAAACATCTAATAATTATTTCAATTCAATTTTGTCACTAATTTGCAGGGGTGTGCTAAGCTTTGGCTTGGCTTTGAAAAAAATATCAGCTTTGACTTTGCTTAAAAAAAATAACCTAGCTTCGACAGTTACAATGATTCACCACTAACAATATTGTCGGCTAAAATACTCAATTTATGTTCATTTATTGCCATTCTGAGCCCATATGCACATCATAAGAGACATGCAAAAGGTGAGGTTATTTTTTAGGGTAAAAGTGGTGTTATTTTTCTCAAAAAGCGATGATATTATAAGCTGAAAGTGATGTTATTATTTAGATAAATACGAGTCAAATTAGTATTAGTTAAAAAAAACTAGGATAAAACTTTCCAAATTTCGTTCATATTGTGTATCTAACTATTTACTAACATATTCAGAGAAAAATCAAATATAAATACGCACAAAACATTTCACGCTTAGTAATATCAAACTTGATATATCAACTTAGGTTTGGACCAAATAATAACAACACCGAAACATGTCATCATAGAAGACTAAACCACTATCAAATATGGAGAGGGGAATAAAAATTAGGAAGATATAATTTTGCCAAACATGACCGACCGCCTGTTGCAAGGTCCATATATATTAATGTCCTTGCTTTGATCTAGCGTGAAATCTTTTAAAGGCTGAAAACAAAGAATCGAAATTTAGGTATCATAATGAGTTAAAATAGAAATCGTGATTTTTAATGCTAACCTCATAAAAAAAAGCTTAAATATCCTGAAAACACTAATTTTTCCTGTGATCTATTTTATACCTATAGAATAAGTAAAAACGGATACTATTCGTATAACGGTAGCCCTGGTATAGTGCTATCCCAGTGTAACTGCGTTGAAAATAATATTTTATGATGTGATATTTGCCGAATTACAAAGAAATTGTGCTTATTAAGAAAGAAGCTTAAATTTGTGTTATTCATGTGAAAATTTATTTTATTGTAAATGCGAGTTTTGCATGTCCCTATAAATTAATAATCATTGTGAAAAAATATTAGGTAATTGAATTTCCTCTTATGTTAGTAACTTTATTATTAGCATCGCGTCCTATTACTCGTTCGGATTTCACGCATATTTACTAAATACACTAGTGATTTAGGGATTAGGAAGGTTTAATAAAAAGGAATTGCATCCGCATTTGCATGGAAGGAGAGTTTAAAACTATTTAAGGAAAAAAACTCAGTGCACCCGACCAGGATCAAACCCTGATCTGCCCTTCTTCAGCGACCATCAAAGCAGGTGTCAGTAACTTGATTTATCAGATTAGATTAAAATATTACAAATAATAACTGTTAAATAAACATCTTATAAGTGATTTTAATGTAGGAAATCACATAAATAAGTAAAATGTAATATTTTTGATTCAGCTTTTAGAATATTTTATATATTCGATTCGAGTTTTCTCTGAAATGAAAAAGTGGACATCATACGGTCCTACTAATCCAGATGTTTCGGCTGCAGCTGCTTCAGTTAAAATTAAAAACACTAGTTTTTAATACATACCATCTGTGAAAGCCTTAAAAACTTATGTAATTAGTTTATTTATATGATTTTGTTTACATTGTTTTCCAGTTTCACTTTTGTTGATTGTCTCTGTGCCAGGACTTCCAGTATTACAATTGTCCTCCAATGCTGGAGGAACAGAGCCTGGAAGTGATGTTAGAACAGTTGGGCCCCACATACATGGGGGGGAAACGACGAAGAACTAAACCAACACTACAGAACCAGTCTTCCACACCCCCCATTGACCAAGACCTCACATCAGCCGACATGGAGGTTGAAGACATGCCAGGTGAATTTACACAAAACATTTTCTTTAGGGATGTAAAACTTGATTCCTAACTATGGCGGTATTGAAAGAATTTCTCTTGATGTCACAAGTTTTGATAGTTTGATTCTTAAATTCCCAGAAAGTTCTGACATCCAAACGAAGTGGCAACATTCACAATTTGATATTTTCATTGTATACTACAGGCATGTCAAACTCATTTTGTAATGTGGGCCACATAAGAAAAGTTGCATTATGTTGAGGGTCCCAATTAGAAATAAGTAAAATAAAACTTTTTTTAGGACTAGGTTGTCTAATACCCAAAATACCAAAGCTGAATCGATATACGAATATTAAGGAGGGAGGGGGGAAATTTAATGTTGGAAGAAATACTGTGTATTACATCACTATTTGGCTAGAACAAAATGCCTCATAAAGTGAAAATAAGTTTTTCTTTAAGAGACAAAATGTTAAATTTTGATGAGAACTGGACCATTAATATATCACCATATCCAGAAAGGCCCTTAACCTCACTCTAAGTAATTCCTCTACTTCCTACTAGCACACTTATTACTTTTTTTTCACTATCACAACAATACACATAATAAAGTATATAACACAACTTTTAGTTTTTCTCTATATCTATTTACTCCAAGTGCTGCCATCAGCTGTTGACAGTCAACCTTACAATCCAATCAAGATCATCAGTCTTCCCTATTGCCTCGAAGAAGCTGTCTGTGACACTGAAAGCTTGTTCTTAAAAATGTGTTTTTTAGTGTTTTATCTAAACCATTTCTACTCAATGTGTGTGTTTCTAATTTGTTTTATCCAAACAATTTCTACTCCAGTCTTACTAAGATATGTATTTTGGCTATCCCACCTAATTAAAACCACTATTTAGCTTAGTACTCTATTCCAAATAATATTGAATGATAAAATAACTTATTGTGTTTTGTTCCAGGAAGTGGACTTCATATGCTGCCACAGGACAACTGTCGCTTTGTCCCTCCACTTCCAAAAGACACCCCACCTAGACTTCCACCACCTCCCATGGAAACCCCTCCAAGACCCCCTCTTCCCTCCACTGAGAGTGACTCAGACACCCGCAGTCTGGGACCCACATCACCAATCTCCACGGTGAGTAATATTATTTGAGCTTTTGGAAACATATGGTGAGTAGAAATATCTTTAGAGTCTTCCAACAAATAAGCTACATCGGTTTCCTGACCTCTCACAACATATTTTTGATTGAAAGGCGAGAGAGAGAGAGCCTTTCCCTTATTATTTTCCAAAATTGTGATGACCTGCCAAAGTAAACACATTTATTTATCAAAACTAAGGTTTTGGACAGTGGTCAATGAGTCAAAAACAGCCAATCACAAGAAAGATTGATTCAGGTGTCCACACAACATGTTTCATCAACACAACGAAAGCCCAAAAACTTAGATATAATCCCAACATTAGCCGTTCAAGTCTTTAAAACAAATACATTTCTATATATTTGCGGATGATCTTAATTTAATGGGGTGGTTAGAATTTAGGTACATAAAAAAAAAAGTAAGACGGCCATCCAATATGGTGAACTGAGTACATTTCCTTTGAAATGTGCAACTTAGTGCCAGTTTCATAGTCAACTTAAGTACACCCTAAGTGCGGCATTATACTAAATACAAGATGACACCTAGCTAAACTTGGATGGAATGGTCCACTTACGCATGTGAAACTGGCACATTTCATTTTGTTTTAGGTAGGTGTCGTCTTGCATTTAGTATAATGCCGCACTTGAGGCGTACTCAATCTGACTATGAAAGTGGGCCTTAATGTTGATTAATTTTGTGTTCAGAGCCGTAGCAGTGTGTCTTCTCCACGACCTCAATCACCCTCTCTTTCTGACCTGGAGACTAAGAAGTTACTACTACTAGCTGAGCTGGAAGATGGCGGTAGTTCCAATGATACAGGCCCACTAGTTCCTGCCCCTGTTGGCTCCACTGTTCAACATACGCCCGTATCACTGGGCAAGGTGAGACTGAACTAAACCTCATTGTTTGTATCTATATAACCTTAAAAGGTATATTTTAAATTGTTAGGGATTTCATATATATATATATATATGAAATCCCTAACACTGAATAGAAGTTTGAATATTCCTTGTTAGATTTTTAATCCTTGACCATATATAATATTTTACTTATTAATGTTATTTCACACATCAAAATCTCTTATAAAATATTTTATAGCACAATTATTTGTAATATTTTTTTCTAATCTGATAAATCACGCAACTAACACAACAGGAAATTCAATGGTACCTAATATTTGGCACATTATTATAAATTTGTGATGTACATAACAGCTCAGAATGGTAATGTAGTTAACATAAAACACGTATTTTAGCTGTCAACATTTTTTTAAGGGAAATCGAAACTGATATTTGTTTCAAAGCTTCGCACACCGCCAGAAATTTTGAAATCTAATAGAATTATGATTTAATTTTGTGTTTTATGTCAATGGCAAAGAAGCTAACGCACATGAATAGTTTTGGTATTATCGGAAAATAGGCTCACCCATTATATTCACGGTTTTAATGTGATTCAGGTAAAGAACATGAACTTGGGTACCCCTCTCCTTGATTCATTGTCTCCATACACCCGACTACCACAGCCAGAGCAGTTCTCTAAGGATGTCTCTGATGTGATCAACTTTGAGAACTTGCCAAACTACACGGGCACATACGAGCGCATGTCGGGTGTGCTCAACAAGGTGAGAAAGGTGCTAAGCCATGAGGAACAATTCAGCAAATGACAGCAGCCTGACGTGCAATTGTGGCTTGACAATTCACCGCCACTGAACGATGGACATTCCAGTGATGGTTAGGCAATTATTTTGACATTCATCTCGATTAATATTCTGAACAAATTTTCTTCGAGATGGCGAAAGTGTAATTTACTGATTTACAGTTAATTTTAATCAAAATATTTTTTAAGATAAACAATTGAGGAAAGATCACAGGAAGACTAAATATGAATGTGTTTTCATTACTATTCTAAGCATATAAAAACAAACATATTCAAGTGGTGACTAATATGAAATTGGGAAGTCATTATTAAAAACTTTATACTAGTGTTGAATCAGATTAACATTCTTATTCACATACAATTTTTAAAATGCTCTTTCAAAATATGTAAGCCATAAAAAAGCCTATTGATTTTTTTAATAAAGTTATCTTGTTTATAGCAAATTCACTTCTAAGTTAAATATAAAAGAAACTACTATATCAAATCAACCTTGGATATACATACATGCCGAGCTATTAACAGAGTTTGTAAATTCCTCAACCTAGCTTGAGGGATTAGGCGGTAACAAATGATTTTCTTCAAGAACAGCTAATACTTATTTGTCCACTGGCAGCAATGTAAAGTGTGTTTTTATTTTCATTGTAAAAGCCATTTAATGTTCGTTCAAGGGGTGTGAGAGTGATTATTTTTTTATTCAAATTGAACATTGAAAATTTTGAATTCTAGAAAATAATATTTTTAGAGTGCACTTGGTACTGATACTGGTTAAGGGGACTGAATTGTATCCACTCCAAATTTTCTGATAGGTATACACTAGCATTAGACAGTTTCCAAGTAAATTGCCGCGGTAAAAATTCTGAATTGTATCCACAAATGGCGGACAATAAGTCTTAAGCTCTTTGGTGGCATATGAAGCTCTATTTTTCTACCATACACTATGATAATCACTATTATTTCATTTTACAAATCTTGCGAGTTTTATGTAAATGTCTCAATTTTTAGATAAAGGAGAGAAAGTATGTGCAGAGCACCCAACTTTTTTTTTATCCCTGGCACTTTTGAGAAAGCCCTATTTTCAACTCCCATTTATTTCAAAAATTCCTACCTTAGATATAGTTTTTCAGCTTATCCTAAAAATATAAGTAGCATCTTTATAAGTTTGGTCCACCAGTCGCTGACAGGCTTACAATCTTTCTCTATATTTTTCCACACCCTCCAGAAGCTCCTAGAAAGATGAAACTTTGCACAATGATAGTATAGACAAAGGGAAAGTGCCCAAAGAAGCTGGATCTCCAATTTAAAAAAACAATATTTCACTCTCACCTAATAACTGACCGAAATATACTTTTTTACAAACAAATCCCAAATAATAACTAACCTGCCGCAAACGGCTCTAAAATCTAGCAATAATAATAATTAACACAGCAATACCCAATCAGACTCCAAATGTACTGTCATAATGTTTACAAACTTTATCAATGTGTCTCAAGCGGATTAAACTTGTGCTCCATAAGACCTGTACTTCATATAGTCATTTCTAAACCTGATATTCTAAAGCCAGGGTTTGTCCCGCATGCCCTTAGCTGACAAGATTGAACTTCACATCTTAGTCAATTTCCGTCAGCATTAGCTTAGAGAGCTCATTGTGTCGTCAACTCATATTACCAAAATTCTGCCTCTTTTCCCTCTATTGGATTAGATAAAGCGAGTTTTTTGAACATAGGGGCCTGTCGGCAAAGAAAATAAAAGTTTAGCTTGGTTTAAATTGTTGAAGTCGATATATGCCTAAAAAACCAATGCCAAACTAAGATTCATTTTGATTGGTCTTTCGAAACAGCTTCTAGGAAATATATAAAAAAAAAAGTGAGCATCGATAAATGTTCAACTGCTGCACTTTACCGCAAGCATAACAAAGCTTCTAAACTGCATTCGTTTAAATATTCTTCAGTAAAACTTAAAGTCCGCCATTTGTGGATAAAATAGAGGATTTTTACCTGAAAACTGTCTGAATGGAGACAATTCAGGCCCTCCACTATTTAAGGAATAGAACAATGTTGCCTACCACTAAGTAAAAATAAGCATAGCTAATTCTCTCTAAAATTGACCACCATTTGCATATAAAAAGCTAAGTAATATAACAATTAACTATTTTATATATCGTACTAACAAACAATTTAATGAGCATACCATACAAAATTATTTTAACCTTGACTGAAAACATATTAAAGTCACTATGTTTCACACCCAACTTTTGTCAGTCATAAATCAAACAGGAAAAGCCAAGATGACCCATTTGATTCTCAAATAACACCGGCAAGGCAGCCCACATTAAACAATGCTAATTTTAACATTTCATTTCCAAACCACCTCAATATATTGACAGCTTATGGTGGGAAAGCCACCGCAGCTGCATGGAGGCTTACCAAAAGAATAAATCGGTTTGTAAAACAATTCTAGTTGATATTACTTTAATACAGCCATGTGTGAAGGCCAATTTTTCATCATGATCTGATAAATTAAGTTATTATCACAACATGAATTCAATTACTTCCATACTAATATTAAATTTTTAGCGAGGTTTCGCACACCACCACTAAAATCTACTATTGTTTTTACACAAACTCTCCACCAGAAGCAACCAGGCCTAGGGACACGCATGACAGAATGGTTACAACTGAAATTTTACCCAGGCTGCACTTTTTTTTAGATCGTACCCCTTGGCCATGCCTAAAAGGTTAATGTACCAATTGGTAAATTATTGATCTATTTAATCTACTGGGGGGAAACATCTGTAGCCAAAATATTTCAAATGTTACAAAGATAGCCAGAGGAAATCCTACTGTTAAAGCCTTATCATCCCTTATTAAAAATGGTTATGATCAGTAAAAATAAAATAAAAAAAAATTACCGTAAAAAGTTTTATTCATTTTTTCCACAAATAAATAAAAAAAAGTAAACATAAACACAACATTTTCAATTGTAATCCTGGAGCTGATTTATGAAGACCATAGTTTTTCATTGAAAGGGGTATGGCTGCATGGCTTGGCACATCTTTTTGACGTTCGGTTGTCTGGCTCCAAATTTAGCCTACTACAGATGAAAAACCACTCACAAAAATATGTTGTTGAGAAAGGTATAATAAACTGCTAATGTAGAAGGTGTCAAGTAGAGGGCTAAAAAATTTCAGAAGTCCGTCACCTTACAACAATTAGGGTTTCCCCTATGCTCCCTGTGATTTTGTAAACTTTCCCTCGAGAGGTGCCCGCGTACTACCGCTGCTCTGACCTATCCTCAACCTTCATCCATCAGAGTGAACTGTCGACACACAACTATTTAAATGCATTCACTCTTATTTCTGTAAGACTTCGTGGGCCAATGCGAAGCGTCCAGAGGGAGATATTACTAAAAGCAAGCATAATGTGAGCGCCTGGAAGAATGAAATAGGCCGTATGTAGACTTGCAGCTCGACAGTATAGGTGAGCATAGATTACTCGGCCAATGGTTGAGCTTCCTCCTTTAATCTTTAACGTTACTCTGAAAAGAAATACCTGACAGTAGCCAATATGAGAGAATTAAGAACTGGCATGCCGAACTTTTGAAATTCTAGAAACAATGAAAACCAAGACTCAGATAGGCCGAACTAGAGAATTATTAATCGAGCATTCACTAAAGTGGTTGATATATTAAGTGAAATGGACTAGCACAAATAGACATACAATTTAAATAAAGAAATTATAATGATCTGAACAATTTTATATAAAATTAGAATGCATCTCCAACAAGTAGATGAGTAGTCTTAAAAACATAAGTTGACACATTAAAGTAATAGAGAAGATTCAGATCATTCTACATGTCCCATTACTCCTTTTTTACATCCATTACTGGAAAAAGTCTGGATCACTTCATTCTGATATGTTTTGGCACTATGGAACTGCAAATGAAGTATCGTGAAATAACATTAGTTTTAGTTTGTTATAGCAAAGAGAAATTATATATATATATATATATATATACACACAAAAAAAATTATGCCATTGCGAAAACCGGTGTTACGGCAGCTAGATGTTTATACCAAATAAAGTGTGGTCAGGATGTAGAAAATATGTGAAAACAAAAGATGATCAGTTGAATCAAAGATCTTTTTTCTACAATGGGAGCTAAAGTAGGATAGATGAGGTTACAGGACCTTTTTTAAATTTTAAATACAATAAAACCATGTTCCTTATATTATTATTATTAGCACCGCGTCTTACTACCCGTTCGGGTTATACGCACTTACGCTAATGTGCAATGGTAGGGTGATTGTGAGATGAAATGGAGGACCTACAGTTTAACGTGGAATCCGAACCACGGTGGAGGCCTGGCATTCCTCACATTCACAAGTTGTGATTAATACACATCTTGTCAGAGGTGAAGGAAGGGTTTGGCAATCAGATAAATCTGTGCCGGAATCGAGGATTGAACCCCGGACCCTCAGCACAGAAGTCTGACACCTTACCCCTAGACCACCAGGTCACCTCATGTTCCTTATAACTAACCCTAAAATTTTTCCCGGTCTGGCCTAGCTAGATACCATTGCACCAACAGGTGAGTTAATGAATACCATTTTTATTTAAATTGCTGTTACCAATATTTCTCCTAACTGTATCATTAGCTGTAAAAGCAATGTTTGGATCCTATAAGTTTCAGGACCAATGCAAGTGAATTTAATTCATTTTTTTTTTTGTGAGGGTAGCAGAGAAGTTTTTGCTGCTATTAGTTTGATAGTATTTAAATTTGATTTGCTGAGTGGGATATTCAGTAAACTCTGAATTAGGCTATATTTTAGTTGATGCATTGCAATTTTATATAATTGTTCTGATCCCACAAAATATTTCTATAAATTTTACATTTTAGTGCTTGTCAATTTCACTTAACATTCACTTTTAAATTGGCTTCCAAAAGGTTCTATGAACAAGTTCACCTACACCATTTCAAGGCCACTAGCGCCTTCAGGAGAATATAAAAGGGTTTAGCAGCTCCAGTTGTATATCATATTTAAGCAACTTTTTCACTTTAAAATCATATGCCTTTTGAATTAAGTATCCCAATTTTCATTATTGAAAAATTGGCAAATAGAGATTTTTTATGTAAATATTTAAGTGAAGTGGCAAGTATAAGGCAAAACAATCGACCACAAGTTTACATCAACATAAAATAAATTCCAATAGGCACTTTAAAATCTTTATACAACACACTGAAATCATTTGGTACAGAGTAAGTTGAATAGGGTTCAGGGTGTTTATTTTCTTGTAAAACATTTATTCTGCACACAATCATGATATTTGGCCAGCTTACTAAAAAAGCACTGGCTGCATGGCTACTAGAGCGCCTCATCTCAATTCTGAGCAGATGAAGGGTGTGTTTTCACCCACCCATTCCTATATTATTAACTAAACAAGTTATCACAATTCTCAGATTACATGCTAAGGAAACCATGTCATGTGAATAGATTCAAGATTTACTGGAATAATCTTAATATGTTATAACAACTTACTAGTTATAAAATACATAACAATAGGAATTCAGGTTAGCTTAAAGATACCCAATCTTAATCAGGCTCTATAATACTAGACTTCACAAACAAATCATGCTTTCCAGGAACCCAAATGAATAACAAGTTATCAGGCAAATTGCCCTATGAATTTGCATCATGTTTTACAGCCAAATGTTAAACACTGTGTTATTTAATAAACAACTTTATTCCCACACATGAGCACAGGTATGCTGGTTGAGGTTTGGCCGATAAGTATTCTATACAGGTTCATCCTGCTATCAAATCAATCAATGCTTTGTATTAGACGCATTGCCCTAGGTTAGGCTAGCTTGTAAGTCCTGTGATTATATATCACAAAATGTATTTTAGAAAATGCATGTTAAATATCCCAATTAAAAATCACAGACTGAGGGGCAGACTTCCCTGACAAAGGTACCAACGGTAAAAAAAAAAGAGCCAAGAAACTGGAGCTTTGCCACCGAAAAGGCCATCAAGTGCAATATAACAAGCACCCTACCCTCCTGCTTTGGTAACAAACATCGATAATTGCAATCCTTTTACATGTGCCTTATCATTCTTAACAATTTACCATTTTTCCCTTTTAGCAAGTTGAGCTGCACGTTTCACTCTCCTCCCTTATGAGTTCCAATAGAATGAAACCTAGGTCGGGGGATTGGGTGGTGACGATTTATTTTCTTTAAAGGCAACCTTTACCTCTTTGGCCATTGCAAAAGCCATATTGTGTTTGTCTCGTTTCTATCCACCTTTCCTTTACCTTCTTCCAAATACAATAAGATAATTGCAATTAAAAACCGAGCTATTATAAAGTTATTGATGAGGATAGACATTTAATATTACAATATTTTTAATATAATCAGTTGCATGCAGTTTCAAAAACTTTTAATGAGTAGAAGTCTTAGTAACATATTACTTCAAGAATGCTCAATTTTAGTTCATTTACATATGTTATGAAAAATAGAATTCTAAGACTTAAAGGGTTTAATGAAAATGCTAGCCCAGTTCAAATTTGTATAAATATAATAAAATTGATTATTGATAGAGAACACTGATTTTTGTATTTAATCCTCTGTGGTGATATTATTTTACAGAGGCTTGACAGTGTTGTGTGTTTTGCCTGATTTAAATAATAAACTATGTAATTTTGTTAGGAGACTTTTGAACTACCAAAGTCCATTTGGATGTAATCTTTGACTTTTTGTAGCACTAAAATTAAGACCTGCTTCCTACAAGCAATTGTAATATTGGAAGCCAATCTTGAAAACTTACTTCATGGCTTAAGTTGACTTTAAATGTATTTACCATTATGTAAGCTACACCACTTTATTTGAGTCACTAAGTAATTAATGTACACACCGATTTATTTAGTTCCAAACTATCTTAAAACACAGGGGCCATAGCAACTTGACATGTGCAGCTCTTGTATACATCTATTAGCTCTGAAAGTATGTTTGATGAATACGATCACACTATGCCACTGGCTGCAGAGACGACCTTGAGTTCACTCTTGTTCTTGCCAAGGTGCTGATGTGCCCAACATCTGAGTAGGCTAAGCAGCCACGTGATCAAGTGAAGAAACAGTAGAAACAGTAGTGCCAGGACACACACAATAGAGCTCCTTTTGGGGTTCTCCCAGTCGAGGATGGGATATAGGGCAATTTTGCCATCCTTGTTGGTACCGCCCGCCAGGTAATAGATCACGGTGAAGATTATGTAAATCAGCGTGAATAGCACTGGCAGGAATATGTGTAGCAGATGGAATGGGAAGCTCACCAATGCAAGGTCTAACAGCATCAGCAACGAGTTGAAGGCGTGGACTAGCAGGTTCACCGCGTCTACTTTGTTCACCTCTGCCAACATTAAAACAAATGTTATTTTGCACTACACCAACTATGAAATAAAATAAGTATAATGTAATTCGATGTTATGTATGTGTGCACCCCCCTCAACCAATTATCGCATCCGTGATGTATGCAGGGGGTGACACATGAAAAGTTATTAAGACGTGGTGTGTAAGAATTTTAATTCTGTCAATGTATACTTTTATTTAGCTTTAATTTATTCTTAAGTGATTATTTATTTTAAACTTATTATTTTCAATGGGCATCGCATTGCGCCGAAGGAAACGCCTAATAATAATGTCAATACAGTTATCTGATCAAGAAATATTTTTTTTACTGGACTTTTGTCCAAATTATTCTGTCCCTGCTTTAAAAAAACCACCCTGATCAGGTGTAAAATATTTTGTCATCTTCTAAGAGACTCGTAATGGCCGCACTATACAAGGAGGAAAGAAATTGACTCCAGCAGTGGGGAAGGGGAGCGAGGAAGGAAGAAGCAAGGCTAGGCATAGTTGAAGAGAAAAATAACAAAGGAAAAAGGAGGCGTGGACTGATAGAGAAAAAAAGTTGGGTTTTTTTTCATTTGAAGAGAGTATCGTGATAATGGCAGAGCTTTATTAATGCCGATTACCCCACAATCAGGCTAGTACAAGATGGTACAACGTTTTGGGACCATGTTAATTACCACCAGAACAAGACTGTGAGTAATAAGTGAGATTGCCTGATTCACTATCATTTAACATCTTCAACGCCGAAGACTACATACCAGATGCCGTTAACCTGAGGTGATATGAACACAAACGTTAATGGTGATGCATCCTTTGTTAGTACTACCTTTTCGACCAGATTTTATTAAGCGTTTAACTTTTATTGCTTCCAAGTTCAAAGGTTAACATTAATTTTAGTTTAATTCACTGGCATTAGAATTTTTTCTTGTAGACGTAATTTTACTGTTTCATCATTGGCTCTAGAAAGAAAACTAAATTTTTATTGGCCAAAGTAACGACTTCGACGAATGCAATGACCTTATCTAATGTTAATTGTTTTAGTATAAATGTATACTGTATATATATTTAAGGAATTCAAATTGTTTAGTGGCTCGCTCAATAAGCCCACTTAAACAGTAAGGTTATATTTTTTCCAACATGACCCAGAGGTCCTGAGAGGGTCCCGTGTTCAATTTTTTTGGTAATATTATGGTTTTTTTTATTTTATTTTTCCCTGAGATAGTTGTAGTAAAAAGTAAATGTTATTTGTGAACCCAAATATTGTAATCACATTTTTTTTTTGTCCGAGCTAGTTCACAATTCATTTATCACCTATCTTATGTATTTCTCGTTAAGGTCAGTGGACTTAAAGTTAACTGATAGATACATACTTAATGTAAATAAACATATATATATTTCCTCTACTTTCCTATTAAAATACACATCCACAATATTATTAAAAATATATTAAAGTTATATTTTAACTAAATTTATTCCACAGTCTCTAAGCCGTTCGGGTTGTACACCAAGCAGGTGTACTAATTAATTTAATGTGCTAGGGGTGTGGAAGGTTGAATTATGAGGAAGCTCACATGCATTTGCATAGAGAGAGGGAAACCATTTTGGTAAAACTACTCTGTACACCCAATCAGGATTAGAAACTCAACCTACTCGTCATTGGCAGCCCAGTCTATTGTAAGAGTGGCGCCTTAGACCATCGAAAGAGGCATTTTTTGTTATTTATATCCATAGAAAACAAAATTATTTGTCAAATATATAATCTGCCAACTTTGTTTTGTTTATAAAATATTTGTGTAGTTTGTTTTATGAACTGAATATATTAAACTAATATAACTTGTTTTTTTTTCTTTACCTTACATTTATAAAAAAAAAAAAAAATTCAGCAGTACACATCTAGCTACACAGTGAAAAACCACAACTTACACTATCCCAAGGATAAAAGGATTTGAAGTAATTACATCTGGAGCAAGTGTGTGAATAAATAAAAAATCAGCGCACTTAAAAAAAGAATTACACAAGTTTACCACTACAACAACCCCAAATTAATTACCCATTATAGTCATATAATGAATTGTTAGACTATATAAATCAGTGGAATATTATAAAATTACCAAGTTTTTTGTTTTGATGACTTACCTGGGTTGTATATAGTGGCCCAGTATATTATGGAGACACCAAATGCAACTATGATAGCAATGGTGTGAAGGGCCCAATAAACTCTATAGCTGCGACTCATTGTGAGAGAGCTCGGGGCAGCATCCGAAGAGGCAACTAATTAAACAATTGAGTGGCTTGTCAGTAAAAATTAATTTTCACCTATAATTGGCTAACTTAGACCAATATTTTAAAATACACATTCAAGAAAACACCGGCATATTGAGTTTTGTTTTTGGCAAATTTTTAGTATAATATTTCTAAATATTAAAATTATCATTACTATTCACAAAATGACTTTTAAGGGGAGGCTGTGTATCATAAATACAGTCTAATTTTCATAGTAAGAGCCTGATAAGACAAATAGAAAAGTCACTAGATCTACTTTTGCAGCTGTCATTCTTGATAAATATTATCAATATCTTTAAAAATAACACTGATAAAGTAGTAAATGTTATTCATATTAAGTGCAAATAATATGTTGGTATTTTCTTAAAACTCTTTATAAAAATTAGAATAACTTATTTAACATGTTAAAAATTAGTTGGAAAGGGTGCTCAAATGTCCACATGACTTGACATATGAATATAGTTATAGTAATAGGCAGATACCACCTTGTTTTCACTATACTTTGGAAACAAATGGTTAGTTCACAACATTATTTAAGATAACACAATAAACATTAAATTCAAGGGTCAGAAATCTGAGCAATGGTTTGAAATAACACATTATTTAGACACTGGCATAGGATAAAACCTAAGGACCACAGACCATGTGATATTGGCTATCATTATGAAACTACCACTACCACTACCATTTTTGTTTTAATTACATCTAGACAGGTACACTTTAGACTTGTTATTTAGCAAACTAACAGTGTTAACTCTTGTCCCGTTGGAAAGTAGATCCATCAAGAACACCTCATTGTCAGATAATAACAGTGTTATCATCGCTTTAATGGTCACAAGGTCTAAAGCGCCACTCACAATAACCTGGACTGCCAAAGATTGGGAGATCGAGGTTAAATCCTAGTCGAACGTACTGAGGGGGGTATCCTACTCTCTCTCCACACAACTTTGAATACATTTCATTTAAATTAAACCTTTCTAATCTCTAACGCATTAGAGTAATTAGTACAAAGGTGTATAACCCAAAAGGGTAGTAAGATTTTCTCTTGGCCATACTTGGGTGAATCAAAACTTATCTAGAGTTTCTTTATAAATCTACACGTGTATTATTCAGAGATACACATATATTTTAAATGACATAATATTGCCACCTAACACCTATTTGATAGTATTGCCAGTAATACAAATACTATCTTTAAAACTGCAACTATAAACCCAGCCAAAATGTAACCAGAATGGGTTATTAAACGTTTTAAACAACCTAAAATTACCTTGGGGAGTGTTACAAATAACAAAGCTTACAATTTTTATCTAAAGGATGGTAAAACCACGCCATAAATTAAAGTCATAGAGTGTAAACCCAGAGTTAAAGTTGGTCCCAGCTTAGTGGTGCCAAATATACGTAACCCATGGTGGACTTAACAATAACTAAATCTGACCGGAATCATGTTGTTTATGAGTTTATACAATTCATGAATTTACCACTTTAGGAAAATTAAAGCCAAATTATTTTGCAAGACATGTTTAAAACCCTTTCCAGTACAGTAATCCCCCGAGTTACGTAACCTGTGACTTATGTAAATGTCGTAAGTCCTGAAAATGAATGAAATCCTCATAGCTACTGTACTTGTGAGGGTTTTCTGATTTGAGGTCGACAACAATCTAGCATATATTTATATACGTGCATACTAGATATTGTTAAATTTCAGTTCTTCTTGCATCTTACAAATAAATTCTTCCTTTATAAACATTCAGCATCAAAATCTTGCAGTTTTTTTTCATAAAATTACAATTAAGGTATAGTACTACAAATTACAAAACTACAAATTAGACTTACATAACTGACCTAAAATTTTAACCCGGAGGATCACTTTAATCTAACCTGTGTCTTAGACCAGAAATAATTCGTCCCTCCTTTCTTACCTGCAGTCCTCTCCTGCACAAGCTTCCTGGTAAGGAGGCAAGCCGCCAGGAAGGCTTGAAGTGTACAGACAGTATATCCCCAGTTGGTGAGGTAGATGAGCCATTTGAGGTAGCGCACACCTTGACTGTCCTTGCTGGTGACGTTGCGCCCGGCGTCAACCACAGAACAGATCAGAGCAGACATGAAGAACAACGCCAGCGCCCAGCGATATACCAGGAAGGCTATGCTCACTCCAGGTTGCTTCTGCCACTGAAACAAGATGTATAGGGGAGGAAACTTTAGGCACATCCACATGTCTCTTGAAGTGTACAACCTTCTACCATTTTCATATGATTAGGTTTGTAGCAGTAGCCAGAGAAGGGGGTTGTAGGTTCAACTAAATATTTAACCCTAGAAATCAAGAAGGGGGG